>CM077147.1:163546866-163628182 GCA_039583875.1 Platanthera guangdongensis | reverse complement strand
GTGTAATAGGATATTCTAGCTCACGGAACCCCTCTAGAACTCGGGCGGACGAGAACCAATCGCTGAAAGGACTCCACTCTCCTGGTAGGCAGTGGGTGATCTCACGCCTCTGCCTTGCAGATTCGGCCCGCACTTACCGTGCTGGGGAACAGAGCTCGCCCCCACAGATCCCGCTCTCTGCCTTCCTCTATTACCTCCTTCCAAGGTGACATGAAGAGGTTCTGCATCTCTTGTCGTAAATCCTCGAACAACTCGAGGGTAGGCGCGGGGGGGGGGGGGGGGGAGGTGGCGAATGGTACGCCGACATAGAAGATTCTTCGATTTCAGATTGATTAGGAAGACCTGCGAGGATAATAATTTCATATGAGAAGCTTGGGGTTGTAAAAACAATGAGTACTTCACACTAACCTTGGAAGATGGTCCTGCCGAGGTTTGGTTTCCAAGAAGATCTGGGCTATCCATGAAAAGGGTGAGTGATATGAGGCAGAATGGTCTTGCCACGACCTGGAAGCTGAGAGTTTCGGGAGGTGATTAGCTCAAAGCTCGGGATAGGTATATCCCCCCATGAGTGCAGTATCGGGGGTGGGAAGCCGAGCAGGCTCTCGAGCCAGCAACTTCAGCCTCAGCGAGTCCAAGAAAGTGGTCCCGAAGGCTGGGGAAGGACATCTCGTGCGATTTTCAAGAGGAGTTTGGAGACGCGAGTCATTCCGAGGAGGATCGACTTACGTTGCAGGAGTTTCCACGCCATCCTGATTTATGTCATGGTTGGCAAAAAGGTCAACGACCTCTTTCCCTTTTGGTTCAGCGGTCGGTTTGGAGGAAGAAGCAAGTGCATGATTTGGTGTGGACGCCTGATCCCGATAGATGTACTCGACAACATTGGGGGCGGACTTGGAGTTTTTGGTGGGTTTATGTTTTAGTGACTCGTGCGGCGGGGGATTGGAGAGCCAAGGGCTCAGCTCGACAGTGCGAGTAGCGTTGATCTCCCGGGCGCAATTGAGACTCTCTTGAAACTCCTTAGAAAGAGGCATCTTGGTATAATCAGAGTAGGGGGAATGGCAAAGGTCACCTGGGCAGGCGAGCATATATATATAGTCGCTTGTGGATCCCACCAAAAAATTCCTTTGAGCTCGCTGACCCACTTGCCAATCACTCGAGGTTGGATGTTTCTTTCCGAGTTTGGGGCAACCTCTCAAAGAGCGGGGATTATGTACAACCCCGTATCCGGAGAGTGGGGTTAGCAGGAGTCGTTCCAACCTTTTTGGCGTAGTCCAAGTCCTAAGATAGTTGGAAGGGAGGCGAGCCCTGCAATGTCACTGACTCGCCCAGGAGCGGTGGAACAGTTATGGGGCGAGTGGAGCGAGCAGGATCACACTCGACCCTAGTTCTCTGCAATGGTAGATAAGTGGGGCATGTCAGGCCAGCACTCGCCCAGGGCCATAGGGAGGCGGCGAGTGCCAGCCCCATTGGGAACTCGCCTCCCCAGGTGAGTGGAGGTTTTAAGAGCAACTCTCCCAGTGATGTGTGAGATTGCAGCAAAATAATGTTGAGGTTTTGGTTAACTTAGACTACATCTAATAAGCAAATGGTTAATGGGATTCAGTTCATAGATCCTTAAGTAAACAAATGGTTTGGTGAAATATGATTCAACGAATAGTTTGAAGGAGTTTAATAAACAAACGATTTGCGGAAGTTAGTGAACAAATGATTTGTTACGATTTGGTTGTACATATTATATTCTTATGAAATCCAGTAGGGATGTTTATGATTATAATCAGGAGAATGAAATAGGTTTTGGAAAGAGGGTGTGATGTCCGACAATTGAATATATAACCCCTAGCTATATTATCATGCTTGATGTGTATGTGAAGTATCAAGATAATATTGTGATTAACTTATGGAAGCATAGTTGATTGTGAATGCTTGATTTTAAGAAGGAAACAGATGAGGTTGATGCATGGCCTTGTGATATGTTGATTAATGGAATGTGTATAGTAGTCCACTGCTTATAGTTGTGTCTCCCTATGGGTAGCATTGTGGGATTGGTATGTGGTTTAAGGTGGCTTTCCACCTGTGTGAATGATGAAACCTTGTGTGCATGGATGCATGGAAATGTGGAAGGGTTGGAACTGTATGTGGGTTGGCTGCACTTGAATGATGTGCTGATAAGGGACTCGGTGTGGAGCCCTTGCGTGCTATTGAGCATGGGATGTGAGTAGTGAAAAGGGACTCAGTGTGGAGCCCTTAGATGTGAAATTGCATCCGATGTGAGTTGACACGCGGTGTCATAATCCTGGGTTAAAGATAGTGTGACAGGTCTACCGGGTCGCCAATCGTCACACCGATGAGAGTTGACAGATAAACTTGGACAGTTTGGGACTTATCCTCGGTGCTCATTCCTGGGGCCCCTCCATGCCAGTGTATGGTTAAGCTATGTTCCTCAGTGTTCATTCCCGAAGACCCTCTCCGTGCCATAATGATAGGCCAGTGTGGGCTATGTCCTTTGTCCACATCTACCCGAGACCCCTCTCGGTCGTAGTACGCAAGTGAGCTTCACTATTATGTTCTTAGCGTTGAGGCATACTGAGGCCTAGGCTTGGTAGTGTGGATTCCTGCCTAGTAGTCGAAAGCCCGTTCCACTATCACCATATGGCCATGACGGATGGTGCCTGAGAGGTGAGCTACCTGCTAGAAAATTGGGAACTACAAGTCCGTGTCAACATAGCAGTGTGTGTGTATGTGTGCACGAGTGAGTCATTATATTGAATTCATATCATTACATTGCACTGCATATGATCCTTATCATATAAGTTTATATGAGCACTCTTATATGATGAGTTACTTTACTGTTAAGACGATCCTTAACTTATATGTCTGTATGAGCATTCATATAAGTTGAGTTACTTTCCTATTGTATGATTATACTTGTATACTACTTATATATACATATATATACATATATATATATATACATATACACATATCTTTATATATATTTTTACCCCTTCCCTTTCTCCGCCTGGTGCCTAAAAGTCGTCGGGGGAGTGGATGTGATAGGCACTTAGTCTTTATGGCTAACTGTTGCTACGTCTTCCTTTTTATGTGGAAACCCTGTAGATGGAGCAACAGCAGTGTGTGTTGGAGGGCAGCCAGGCCAGGCTGACAGGGTCTGATGTGACGATATCATCGCTGCCGTTCATTACAGATGTGAGTTTGAGAGAATCTTATTTAGCCTTTGGGCAATTTGTACTCTGATATTTAGAAGCCTTGTTGCTTCTTATTATTTGATGTTCTAGTTGGACTTATATGCTTGTGTGGATTTGACTTCTGTTTATAATCTTTATGTTGGGTTGGCATTGATGATATTAATCTAGCAAGTAGGATAGCCGTCTTGCGGTACATGTCGACCCGTGGTTGGTGCTACCATAAGGCGATTATTTTGTACATAAGAATCCCATCGGTCATGTCTTGTGTTCCAGGATGGGGGGGGGGGGGGGTCTCACACCTCTGGTCATCCACCAGAGATTGGGGGGAATTTTAGGTCCTTAGACCTTATTTTCACAACATGTATGCTTTATTAAATTATTACAAAAACAATAGAAAAATCAACTCCAAAAATTCAAATTTTTTATAAGTTGGTGTCCATGGCTAGACAAACTTATGGAAAACTTTTCAGGCCATTTTGACTGAGTGGGCCACTGGGGGCATTCATTTTAATTTCAGATTAACCTTTGGATAGCTTGCACCAAAGTGTGTGCTGAGGAAAATCCATTTGTCCAAATTGGTTGATTCCAATTTTGTATTAAACTAGACACCAAGGGCTAAATTTTCTATGTTGGTCACTTTTACATAAAAGGCCTCTATTTATGTTTAATAAATAAAACCAAGTGACTGAAATAATGTGACAAAGATGAAATTATTTATATTTATTAATTACCCGACCTGCGCATAACAGATCAATCCGATCCAACGACTCCTTGTCAACATTCCTAATGAGCCAAGGGCTAGGATTGTTTTTTCTTGGAGCTATTCCAACTCCTTTTTCCCGTCCATCCGGCCACCTCCCTGGCCGGCCACCAAAACCACCACCACCTCCATTGAGGTAGTGGCTATCGCCAGACGACGGTACGAGCGCTAGAGAGGCCGTTTTCCGTGAACCCGATGTAACATACCACAAACAACAGACCCTAGGAAGTTTTTGTCATGAATAGGTCATGACAAAGCTCTAATAAAACCAAGAGGACCATGACTGTGTAGGTAAATAGGTGAAATCACCATTGTATCCAAATAGCAATTTTTTGTCACACAGTCTAGGGTTTGGTTTTTGGGTGCCAACTTGACTACTTGACACCACCATACATCTTTCAATCTTATAGGGGCCCTTTAGTGCCCTAATAACCCATTTGGTGTCAATCAAACATGAATGTCCACTAATACGCCAAAAGGAATGAAGTACAAATACACAAGTACAGGCCTTATGGCCTTACAATTATTTTCCTCCAATTATATGTTTTTAAAACTTCGGCACGCAGGCCGGCCATACATGAATAAAAGAAAACACTCAAAATTAGGCCTTTGAGGATCGACTCAGCAACTTGGGCTTTAGCCCGCTATTTACTGCTCGGCTTCGCTGCACCTGCAAGCACAATCCACCGCAACGGTGGCAAATCAAAGCAACGGTCAGCAATGCTGACCAAATTATAATGATCCCGCCCCCAATTCGGGGCGGCGATGCTCCTTCCCTGCACTTTATTAGCATAACCAAGCAGTATATAAATACATTGCATCACAGGCGTTGGCACGCACGACCACACGCCCCATTCTCTCAGGGCACATTCTCGGTGATCACGTCCAAAGTCCGCCGACTCACCACCTCCTCCAGGACGACAATAACTCGTGAGCAATCTGGTCTTTCTGTCCACTGCCTAAGACCCTCCATCTATGCCAACGACAACTGCCAAGTAACTTTAGGTCTCTTTAACCGAACGACATAGATTGGGTACGGTTCCACCTGACCCGTTGCTCACACCGCAACGTCAAATTAAGTCGTCTGCGCAGGTCAAGCTTCCCCGAGTCCTGTATCTCCCATACAATCACATAGCCCAGTTATGTTCAGGTTGGCTCCCAGGCCACCATGTTGGCAGAACCACGCATCTGCTCAGTTTTCCGGGTGCATCTTGGAGTTAATCACCAAGGCTCCCTGTTGCAATCTACCACGTAGAAAACCTGAAAACAAACATTCACACGGAGTTTTCTCTGGCCATTTATGCAATGGAACATCACCGATCCAGACCAACTTATCCGGGTAGGCATCACACATCATGCCTATATCCGTTCTCGATTACGGACTCTACATGTACACAACGGGGACTATTCATGTCTACCCGAAGGAACGCCTCAAACTCACCGCAAACTCGCGAGAGCGGGCTTGCCTATGCAAAAGAAGTAGAGCTTCACATACTCAAGTAGAGAATCGTTACCCTAGCGCTCTTCCTTGGCACCACGGAAAAGTATGCGGACGAAAAGCACCGCCCTCTCCTTGCCTCCGTAGATCCCAAGTCGGTTCGCGATTTGGAGCTCTGAAGCTCCGCCTGTGACCGGATCTAGGCTTCTTCTTCCTCCTTTGCTCTCCCCTCTCTCTAGACATAGAAAGAGAACCACTCAATTGAAATGAGGGTTTCAAAGGCCCAATCTCGGGTATATCCCAGTAGGAACAACCCCCAACCGTCGGATCCCAAAATAAGGAAACCAACGGCTACGATTCGTAGCCGAAATATAAAACCTGGGCCAAACACGGCCTGTGACATGCCCGTGTCCCTCATTCGCCGTCAAAACCGACGCGTCTCAAAAAACACATGGGCATCCAACACGCCTGTGTTAGACCTGACACGCCCGTATCAGCCAGTACATGACCGTGTCAGCCAGTACACGCCCGTGTTCCCGGGCATGTTCCCCCATCAACATAGGACCAACACCAACCCACGACTCACACAGGTCTTGGACACGCCTGTGTCCTATTTGACACGCCCGTGTCATATCCAAACACGCTTGGGCTCTAGGCCGTGTTCACTGTCTCGACACTTCGTCGAGTGCAGTTCGTCAACCACCCGACACGGCCTTAGACACGCCCGTGTCCTAGGCTATGTTCCTTGTCTCAAAACATCATCGAGCGAAAATGTCGACTTCCCGGTCCGATCGTCGATACGAGATCGACATGCCCTGAGAAATGCCCATGTCTCAAGCTATGTTCGCTGCTCTATGATCGTCGACTCTAAAATTCATCGACCTCTCGGCCAAATCATCGACTCGAGCCTGACACGCCCTGGGACACGCCTGTGTCCCAGGCCGTGTACCCCCTGCCAAATTCCAAATTTGTCCCAAAATGCCTCCCGTCGCTCTTTTGAGTTTCGGGGCGTTACAACTCTCCCCCTCTTAAAAGAATTTTGTCCTCGAAATTACATAAAGGAAAGAAACATGAAACTTAAACGGTACCTGAGTGAAACAACTTCGGGTACTCCTCAAGCATAGTCTGCTCTCGCTCCCAAGAGAGCTCCTCCTGACCGCAAATGTCTCAATGGACCTTGACCATCCTGATCTCTTTATTGCATAGCCGCTTGACTTCCGAGCCCTCAATACGTACGGGCTTGACCTTCATCGTCAACCCACTATCAACCGACACTTGATCGACCGCTATCACTTGCGTAGGCTCATGCACCGCCTTCCGTAGCACGGATATATGGAATACATCATATAGACCACTAAGCTATACTAACAGCTTCAACCGGTACGCTGCTTCACCAATCCGCTCCAAAACCTCAAACGGTCCAAGGTACCTCAGGCTTAGCTTCTTCAAGCACCGCACCTGCGAGACACCCTTGAACGGTTTGATCTTTAAGTACACCCAATCGCCAACAGCGAACTCCACGTTCCTGTGCTTGGCATTATAATACTTAGCCTGGCGGTCCAGAGCGATTAGCAACCTCTCCCAAATGGTTCTCACCAATGAAGTAGCATCCTCCACATCTACTCGCTTATACAACTTTGATTCACCCGTTTCCAACCAGGACAATGACGTGCGACATTTTCTACCATAAAGGGCCTCGAAGGGCGCCATTTGAATGCTTGCCTGGTAGCTATTATTGTACGCGAACTCCACCAAGTATAGGTGATCTTCCCATTGCTTTCCAAAGTCCAGGACACACATGCGAAGCATGTCTTCCATTGTCCTATTGACCCTCTCGGTCTGCCCATCCATTTGTGGATGAAAGGCTGTGCTAAAACTCAGCTTTGTCCCCAACATTTGCTGTACCAGCCTCCAATCATTGGACGTGAACAACTGGATCATCAATGACGCCGCACAATATTATCCACATACAGTTTTGCCAATTTCTCAACTGGATCATCCTTCCTATGCGGAATGAAATGCGACACCTTCGTTAGATGATCTACGCCCACCCAAATGGCGTCGTTCCCTTTTTGCGACCTTGGCAACCCGTGCACAAAGTCCATAGTAATGTCGTCAAACTTCCACTCCGGAATAGGCAAGGACTTCAAGAATCCTCCCGGCCTTTTGCACTCCGCCTTCACCAAGTCGCACGTCTGGCACTTCTCCATGTATAGTGCCACATCCTTCTTCAATCCTGGCCATCGCGGTGCATCTTCGTGCTCCCCGGAAGAATTGAGTACTTGTATGATGCGCCTCGTACAACAAATCCACTCACAAATTGCCCACACTTGGGATGCACAGACGACCGTCTTTCCAAAGTAATCTGTCCTCCACAACGAATTGGGAAGTTGACCCATCTAGAGCCTCTATCATGTGTTGCTTCATGTGGACATCCATATCCAATGCCTGCCGAATCCGATCAGCCAGGTCATATTGGACTTCAGTCCAATTCAATACCGCTTCAGCACTTGATTGCTTATCAATGCAAAAGATCTCCAACGCCTCTAACTCCCGAACCAACCGATCGTAATGGACCGACAACCAGTTGGCTTGGGCTGGGGAATGACGACTCAACACGTCCGCAACCGCATTGCCTTTACCAGGAACGTAGTGGATCTTGATTGTATAGTCCCCCAGGAATTCCATCCATCTACGCTGCCGTATGTTCAAATCTTTCTGATCCAACAAATATTTCAGGCTCATATGATTGGTATAGATTTAGACCATTGCTCCATACAAGTAGTGCATCCACAGCTTCAAGGCAAATATCACGGCCGCTAACTCCAAGTCATGGACCGGATAATTTCTCTCGTGCACTTTCAACTGTCTCAAGCCATACGCTATAGCACTTTCATGCTATAGTAGCACACAACCCAAACCACTGCCCGAAGCATTGCTATAAATCTCAAAACCTTCGGTCCCACTCGGCGAACTCAACATAGGCGTCGTGGTCATCTGACATTTTAACTCCTCAAAAGCTCGTGCGCACTCCGGCGTCCAAACGAACTTCTACTCCTTCCACGTTAAAGTAGTGAGAGGTAACGCTATCCGCGAGAAGTTCTCTACGAAGTGACTATAATAGCCGGCAAGCCCCAGAAAGCTCCGGACTTCCACTACCGTAGAAAGATCAGGCCACTCTCGTATCGCAACAATATTCGCTGGATCCACTACAATACCTTCCACACTCACTATATGACCGAGGAACGCCACTGAGGACAACCAAAAACTCGTATTTGGAGAACTTGGCGTACAATTGATTCCTCCTTAGCATATCCAAAACTAAATGAACATGCCTGAAGTGATCTTCCTCACTCTGCAAGCACACCAAAATATCGTCGATGAAGGCGATCACAAAATGGTCCAAGTACTCCCTGAAGGTCCTGTTCATCAAATCCATGAACACTGACGGTGCATTCGTCAGCACAAACGGCATGACCGTAAACTCGTAATGCCCGTATCTTGTACATAACGCTATCTTAGGGATATCACTCTCCCTTATCCTCAGCTGATAGTAACCAGACTTGAGATCCAACATAGAATACATCGTCGACCCGACCAACTGATCAAAAAGATCATCGATCCTTGGGATTGGGTACTTGTTCTTTTCTGTTAGCTTGTTTAACTCCCGATAATTAATACAAAGTCTCAAGCTCCCGTCCTTCTTCTTTACGAAGATGACCATTGTGCTCCAAGGCGACGAACTTGGATGCACAAACCCTTGCTCCAACAACTCTTGAAGTTGCACCTTCAGCTCTGCCATTTCTTTAGGCGCTAGCCAATCCGGAGATCGTGGCACAGGCTTCGCACCTAGCACTAGCTCAATCGTAAAAATCTGTCTCCAATTGAGGCGGGGTTCCTGGAAGCTCGCTAGGGAACACATCAGGGTACTCAGATACCACTGAAATACTATCCAAAGTAGGTTTCGGCTTCGCAACCTCCACTAGTGTAAAGAACAGCTCTGCACCAGCATGAACCGCCTTCACCACCTAAAGAGCAGACATCAACGTCTTGCTCGACCCTTTCAAGCTCGTAAAGGTCGTCTCACGACTTGCTCCCAACTTGACTTCTTTAAGACCGCAATCAAAATAGGCTTGCTGCTCCGAGAGCCAGTCCATGCCAAATATTACATCGAACTCCTCCAGCGGCAGTAGCGACGCTAGCAAATGGAACTCCTGACTCCTAATCCAAACCTAAACGCCACAAATTCTACCCGTGCACATTGAGCACCATTGGACCATAACGCATCTAATTAGTCTCTTACCATCGAAGGAGGTACTCCTACGCGCAATAAAATTCTTGAATAAAGTAATGTGAAGTTCACTAAAAGAACGGTGCTCTCACCAGATAAACGAAAATCAGAATAAAGCTTTGCACAAGTAGTTCTAAGCTAACCTGCACAAGGGCGACAAGTATTTAATGATAAACTATCTTTAAACCATACCTGTCCTCACGACGACGTGCTTCCTCTCGGGCTTTCGGCACCTACGGGCATGATGCCCCGGCTCGCCATAGTTGTAACATGCGCCCGATGTTTGGGTTGTAGATGCCCTCGAAGAACCGAAAGGAGGGGCAAGACCCAAAGTCCTAGTCTTCTTATACCACCTTTGATATCCAGACTTTGAGGTGTTCGACACTTTGAACGCTGTTTCCTTTGCACTAAAGTCCTCAATTGCTCCTGACATAACTTTCTTAGTCTTCTGAGCACCATTCCAACACTCTCGGGCAAAGTGCCCTTTCCTTCCACAAGTATGACAAGTGTAAGTAGCTTTGCTAGTCGATGTTGTAGCTCCCTTCTCCAGCATTCTGCCGGATGCAGCTCTTATGGGGCTTGCATAGTTCGATACCATGGTTGCTGGCATCGGGTGAGTCTTCCTCAAGTCTGCTTCCAAAGATCTAGCCAACTCCACCAAGGCTCGGAATCCCAATTATTTTGGTCCTAGCAGTAGGATTCCCAGCTCGCCACGCAGACCATTATAAAATCTATCGACTATAGCCTGCTCGTTCTCCAACTCAAAGTATGGGTAGCGGCTTATTATAAGAAATGCTTGCAAATATTCGTCAACTGAGTGCGCTCCCTGCACTAAACGCATATTCAGCTGCTGCCCCGATGGTCTACCAAAAGTCATCTGCTCCATCACGCCACCCGGCGTTGAAGCCACAACAGGGCACAGGGTTGTACATTTCTTCCATATTGTGCACTCGTCACAGCGAACACCGCTTCAACGATCCTTCTTACGGTTTTAGATGGAGGGGTCTCAAACACCTCACTGGGTGCACTATACTCCTCAGAAACCGGACATTCTGGCGGCCCAGCACCGCTTCTGGTCACCTATAGTTGTACAAAACACCATTAAGCGACCATAAAAAATTGTAAAAAGCAATTATAGGAATACACAGGTTCCTCAAACACGTGTATTTTCATTCCTAAGTGGACATTCATGGGTTCTTTAACTGTTATAATGATGACGCACACACATGTGCTGATGACACGCACACATGCGCTCACCACCCCTTAAAAAGAATTCGTCCACAAATTCATTTTAAGCCCGACCAAAACCAGTAGTCTGATACCAAATTGTAACACCACCTATCTGTCGCATATCATATAGCAGTAGGTCCGGCCGGGGCCCGAAGCCATATACCACAGACAGACCGGGTCGTTACTCCATGGAAACCATCCAACCAATAACAACATCCTACACAGAGCATTCTAGCGAAAGCAATTAAAATTGTTGCAATAATAAAGAACCCAACACTAGCATGAATGTCCACTAATACAGGCCTTATGGCCTTACAATTGTTTTCCTCCAATTACATGTTTTTCAAAACTCGGCACGCAGGCCGGCCATACATGAATAAAAGAAAATACTCAAAATTAGGCCTTCGAGGGTCGGCTCAGCAACTTGGGATTTAGCCCGCTATTTACCGCTCGGCTCCGCAGCACCTGCAAGCACAATCCACCACAACGATGGCAAATCAAAGCAACGGTCAGCAATGCTGACCAAATTATAACGATCCCGCCCCCAATTCGGGGCGGCGATGCTCCTTCCCTGCACTTTATTAGCATAACCAAGCAGTATATAAATACATTTCATCATAGGCGTGGCACACATTGTTGAAACCGGAAACCGGTCTCTGTGGAGTTCGAGGTCCCAAAAGAGGGGTGACCGCGCACCTACTACACTCAAGTGAATAATCGAGGCTCTAGACTAGGAACGTAAGGGACAGGCCCAAGGTCTCAGTGTGGAGGTCCCACCGCACACCCGGAAGACTAACGAACTCTTCCCCTCCTAAGCCAAATGCTGAGCTAATTGGGCACCTTTGGAAGGCTCTCTTGGCCGACCAGAACCTCTAGGGAGGATCTCAAAATTCACTCCCTCTTAACCAAGGATGACACCTCGGGTTTGTGCAAAACGCCCTTTAACTGCCCTCCTAATAGCATAACCTCGCCTAGCAGTTCTATTTTTCCGTAGCCCCTTTTGGGCCGCCACCAACGTAACATAAGCCTTCAAGGGCTAGCAAAAACATCGCGGGCATCTCAAATTACAGGAACGTACGTTCCATACCTCGGCACGCAGGCCGGCAACATAAACAAAAAAGGCCTTCTAGGGCCGACACAAACTTGGGCTTAAGCCCGCTGCTTTTCGCTACATAAAGAATGCACAACTTCCTCGGAGTCTTCTCCGGAAATCGCAGAACATCGCCAATCCGGCTCATACGTCCGGATGGGCTTCACACAGCATGCCTAAACCCGTACTCACGCTTCCGGGTACTAAATGAAATTAACTGCGGGGACGTACACGTCAACCCGTCGGAGAGCACCCTTCCTCCACCCATTGGTGAAGAGGGGCCTCCATGCAAATATGTAAATTTAGGGCTTGTAACGGTCCAGGCCCATCCCATGGGAACCCGCTGGCACCGCCGGCCTACCAGGGTCCAGACCCGGGCCCACCACTGGTAGTCAGCCTTTCACATTCAAACCTGCAGGCCATGCACCCCAACCCCTCTCCGGCCTGTTTATCAACACGGTAGGTTGTTGCCACTGGGTCTCGAACCCAGGACCTTGATAAGAGAGCTTTCCACCACTCCCTCATCACCAACTGAGCTGCAGCTCAATTGGTGATGAGGGAGTGGTGGAAAGCTCTCTTATCAAGGTCCTGGGTTCGAGACCCAGTGGCAACAACCTACCGTGCAGATAAACAGGCCGGAGAGGGGTTGGGGTGCATGGCCTGCAGGCTTGAATGTGAAAGGCTGACTACCAGTGGTGGGCCTGGGTCTGGACCCTGGTACGCCGGCCCTGCCCGAGTATAAATTTCGTTACCCTTGGCGCGGATATTGGCGGAGTCGCGGCCGCATATATTGCACGAGGTTCGATGCCCGGTGAAGGGCTCCTAGCTGATTTTTCTGATGGCGGTGCCGGCCCTAACCCTCATCACAATCTTCTCCTGGCCGAACATTGCTGGAGAAACCCGGTCCCTATTTCCTTGGCCGAGCCCTTGCTAGAGGAGATGAAAAAATACATCCTCTTGCTCCGTTTTTCTGGTGGTGGCCGAGCCCTCGCAGGGAGGAGAGCAATGACTCCCGATCTTCATTTTCCTGGCCGAGCCTAGCCGTATATGGACGATCAGTGCCTTGCTCCAAGCGGCCATGGTGGTGGTCGAGCTCCCTTCCAGGCCGAGCCCTGCTCCAGGCCGTGCCCTAGCTTTAGGCCGAGCCCTGCTCCAGGTCGTGCCCGAGCATCAGGCGGTCGTGCCTTGCCCCAGGCGGCCTGCTTTTTCTCCAGGCGGCCGAGCCCCAACTGCAGGCGGCCGGCTTTTTCTCCAGGCGGCCGAGCCCCAACTGCAGGCGGCCGACTCTTCTCCCCTTCCTGCTTCACCGAGAGAGAGGGAGAGATCGGGAAGATCGGGGAGAGCGAAAAAACCTGCGGCTGGCCCCTTTCCTCTTTTTTTTCCCCACCGATGCCCTAGCTCCACCTTTTTATCCCTTCTCCCATCCCCCTCTCTACAAATAAATCCAAAAATCTATATATATATATAAACGTATATATATATAAACATATATATATAATAAATATATATTATAAATAGAAATATATATAGTAAATATATATATATTTTTTTATAACTCAAAACTTAAAAACTCCACACGCGCGTACGAGAGCCCGCACGTCCTCGAACAGGGCTGCACCAAATCGTCGCTCGTAGTACGTCCCGAGCCCGCCCCCTGGGGAGGATCCCACTCGGCCGGGTACGGGGTTGTACACACATGACCACACGCCCCGTGCTCTCATGGCACATTCTCGGTGATCACGGCCAAAGTCCGCCGACTCACCACCGCCCCCAGGATGGCAATAACTTGTGAGCAATCTGGTCTTTCTGGCCACTACTTAAGACCCTCCATCTATGCCAATGGCAAATGCCAAGTAACTTTAGGTCTCTTTAACCGAACGACATAGATTGGATATGGTTCCACCCGACCTGTTGCTCACACCGCAACGTCAAATTAAGTCGTCTCCGCAGGTCAATCTTCCCTGAGTCCCGTATCTCCCATACAATCACATAACCCAGTTAAGTTCAGGTTTGCTCCCAGTCCACCATATTGGCAGAACCACGCATCTGCCTAGTTTTTCGAGTGCACCTTGGAGTTAATCCCCAAGGCTCTCTGTTGCAATCTACCACGTAGAAAACTCAAAAAACAAACATTCGCGCGAAGTTTTCTCCGGCCATTTATGAAATGCAACATCACCGATCCAGACCAACTTGTCCGGGTAGGCTTCACACATCATGCCTATATCCGTTCTTGATTACAGACTCTACATGTACACAATGTGGACTATTCATGTCTACCCAAAAGAACGCCTCAAACTCAACGTAAACTCGTGAGAGCGGGCTTCCCTATGCAAAAGAAGCAGAGCTTCACATGATCAAGTAGAGAATCGTTACCCTAGCATTCTTTCTTGGCGCCATGCAAAAGTATGCGGATGAAAAGCACCGCCCTCTCCTTGCCTCCGTAGATCCGAAGTCGGTTCGCGATTTGGAGCTCCGAAGCTCCGCCAGTGACCGGATTTAGGCTTCTTCTTCCTCCTTTGCTCTCCCCTCTCTCTAGAATTAGAAAGAGAACCACTCAAGTGAAATGAGGGTTTTAAATGCCCAATCCCAGGTATATCCCAGTAGGAACAGCCCCCAACCGTCTGATCCCAAAATAAGGATATGAACGGCTACGATCCGTAGCCGAAATGTAAAACCTGGGCCGAACACGGCCTGCGACACGCCCGTGTCCAGGGCCGTGTCCCTCATTCTCCATCAAAATCGACACGTCTCTAAAAACACATGGGCATCCAACACTCCCATGTTAGACCTAACACGGCAGTGTCAGCCAGTACACGCCCGTGTTCCTGGGCGTGTTCCACCATCAACAGAGGACCAACACCAACCTGAGACTCACACGGTTCTTGGACACGGTCGTGTCTTATTTGACATGCCCGTGTCATACAAAAACATGTCTGGGCTCCAGGCCATGTTCACTGTCTCGACACTTCGTCGAGCGCATTTCGTCGACCACCCGACACGGCCTTGGACACGCCCGTGTCCTATGCCGCGTTCCCTATCTCGACACATCGTCGAGCGAAAATGTCGACTTCCCGGGCCGATCGTCGACACAAGATCGACACTCCCGGAGACACGCCCGTGTCTTAGGGCGTGTTCACTGCTCGACGGTCGTCGACTCCAAAATTCGTCGACCTCTCGGCCAAATCGTCGACTCGAGCCTAACACGCCCGGGGACACGCCCGTGTCCCAGGCCGTGTGGCCCTGCCAAATTCCAAATTTGTCCCAAAATACCTCCCTTCGCTCTTTTGAGTTTGGGGCGTTACACATGGTTTGCCTCTCCCACTGCCCAAAATGACCCCACCATCAATTTTAAAAACTCCCAAGCAATCAAAACGAACTTTAACATCACCGCCTTACGTTAAGAATTGAGAATTCAACAAGGAAGAGCGTGGAGACCGTCAACCATGGCACACCACCACCACAATCATCGCCAAGCCCGCCTGTAGGTCTACTCCTCTTCCTCTTCCTCTATGCTTCATCAGTAGATGAATAGGTGGAGAAATTGGGTTCAATTGAACCAGATCAGTGAGAAAAAAATGATAGATTTCCATGAAAATTCAACCCCTCAGGTTCGCTGTAAATGGCCTCTCCGGCGGTCGTGCTGCCGTCAGGCGGTAGCCATACCCTCAGTGGAGGGGGTGGTGGCAGTGTCATACAAGGGAGGTGGCCGAATGGCTGGGAAATGGTGCTGGAATTGCTCTTGGAATAAACAATCCTGATCTTTGGCTCATCAGGGATGATGACTGAAAGTTCTTATTTAAAGGTTAGCTGGTTACCTAGACTGGGGGGGGGGGGTGAATAGCTGTTTAAATCTTTTTGAGTCTTTTTACTATCTTATTGTTTTCTTTTAGCTTTTTGCTTAGAGTAATCTAGAGCATGTCCTTAACACATGCAATTAATAAAAGAAAAACAAACACACAAACAAGCACACAAAGATTTATAGTGGTTCCCCAAATTATGGGTACATCCACTGTCCCTCCCACCTTTCAACTCTTGTTAAACAAGCCCAAACTGCTCTAAATATGCTCCTCAGAGCTTACACCCCCGACCCTCAGTGTTGAAACCGAAATCTCGATCTCCTGTGGAGTTCACCCTCGGGGAAGGGGTGATCGCGCGCCTACTTCGCTCCTGCAAGCAAAACAACAAAAGAGACTAGAGAAGAACCGACCCAAGGGCTCAGCGGGGAGGACCCACCACACACCCGGAAGATCTGAGAGAGCTTCCCCTCCTTATCCAAAGGCCGAGCTAAGGTACCCTTAGAAAGCACTTGAAAATTGGAGCTAGGGAGCACAGGAAAAAACCTGCCTTCTGTGGTACCCCTTGGGTCCTATTTATAGTTTTCAGAATCTGAACTGCCAATAATCAAACTAAACTGACATGAAGTTACAAAAAAACCCTTGGTTTGGTCTGCCAATAGCCAAACTCCACTATTTTGAAGGGCTATGGGCAGACCAGCGGGGGCAAAAATGTAAAAAATACCTCATGGATCCAAGCGAGCTGGGGAGCCTGGCCACCATGGCAGATCCAGCTCACCTATTGGGTACATTGGTTAAATGTACCTGATTTGAAGAAGCCTCACCCAACTCAATGATATACATCATAATGTATTTGATGTATGTTGAGTTTACTTGTGCAGGTTAAGTAATTACTGGACTGAAGCAAAAAGTTTCTAAGTCCATGTGTTGACACCCAGAGGGAAAGTGTCGACACTCAAGAAAGCTTGTGTCGACACCCAGACAAGCAGTTTCGACACTTGGAGTCATTGTGTCGACACATGGGATGCAGAGTCGACACCAGACAAAAAGTGTCGACACTTGGAGCTGTGTCGACACTCAGTGAAGAAAAGTGCAGACAGAAAGTGTCGACACAAGGAGCCGTGTCGACACCCAGTGAAGCTGAGTCTACACCAGAAAGTGTCGACACTTGGAGCTGTGTTGACACTCAGCAAAAGTCTGCAGAGACTAAGTACAAGTGTCGACACTCAACACAATGTGTCGACACTAAGCAGAAGAGTCAGCACTTGAAGTAAGTGTCGACACCCAGCACAAGGTGTCGACACTCAACAGAAGAGTCAGCATTTGAAGTATGTGTCGACACCCAGAACAATGTGTCGACACACAGCTGAAGACTCAACACTTGAAGAAAGTGTCGACATAAGGAGCTGTGTCGACACTTAGCAAAGAACAGAATTAACCCCAAAATATTCTAAGTACAAGTGTCGACACTAAAGGAATGTGTCGACACTCAGCTGAAGTCTCAACAGAAGAATCAAGTGTCGACACAAGGAGCTGTGTCGACACTCAGCAAGTATCAACATAGAAGACTATGTGTCGACACCAAGAAGCAGTGTCGACACCAAGAAGCAGTGTCGACACTTAACAGATTCAACACAAGAAGTTGTGTCGACACAAAGGAGATGTGTCGACACTTAGAAGAATTCAGCAAAAGAAAGAAGAACAAGTACTTGTGTCGACACTCAATTTCATTGTCGACACCTGAAGAAGAATCTGTGTCGAGACATACAAGGAGTTGTGTCGACACCTTGTAGACTTGTGTCGACACTTACACAGCATGTGTCGACACTTGGTCTATAAGTGTCGACACTTAAAGACAGAAAGTCTCGACACTTTCAGACAGTTAGAGATTTTCAAGAAATGACTGGATGACATGACAGCTGCCGTTCCAGCCGGTATACAGCACCTGTCAGAGATGTCAGAAGACAGTTATGAACCGGAACAGCCGGTTACCATGAAGAAGGCCTATAAATAGGCCTATGCTGTCTACAGAAAATGATGATCAGTGATTAACAAGTGGTTTAGATTATTGTTGAATAAGTTATTGAAGTGGTACACAAAGTATCAAATCAAGAAGATCTTGCAGTACAATTGTAGATCTAAGAAGTTGGAGAGACAGGGCTCTATCCAAGAAATCAGCTGTTGGAACTAGGCTGAGAAGAAGGATTCAGATCTATTCTGAATTCTAAGTGGCAGAGGTCAAGGAACAACTGCAGAAGGAGACAATCTTATTCAGTTCTACTCAAGAAGCTTTGAAGAAAGCTAAGTCAGATTGAATCCAGCTGAGTTCTTCCAAGAACTCATCAAGAAACTCTCAACTCCCCTCTTTTATTTCTGAGTTGTTGAGTTAATATTTGTAATACATTTTTATCTTGTAGGATCCTTTGGATCTGAGTGAATTGTAAGCCTATAATTATAAAGGCTGAGGGTAGGCCTTGAGAGCCTGAGTGTAGGAGATTGTTATCTCTGAGTGTAGGCCTTGATTGGCTGAGTGTAGGCCTGGGTGGCTGAGTGTAGGCCTTGGTTGGCTGAGTGTAGGCCTTGATTGGCTGAGTGTAGGCTTTGGGATAAAGCTGAGTTGTAAGGCTTTGGGCCAGAGGTGTAGGAACCAATTTGGGTTCTGAGACAGTGGAGGAGTTTGGCCGAATCTAGTACACTGCTAGATAGGCGAAGGGGGAAAGTGGATGTACCCATATCTTGGGGAACCACTATAAACCACTGTGTATGCTGTGCTGTGCTGTGATTGTTGCTGTGCATGCTGTGTGTTTGCTGTGATAAAATAGTTAGTATTCTGTGATATAACTGATTGCTGCCATTTAAGTTTAAAAAGGATTAGGTCACCTATTCACCCCCCCCCCTCTCTAGGTGTTTAGGTACCATATCTTTCAAGTGGTATCAGAGCCAGGTTCCTCAAAACAAGGACTAACAGTCTGAGGAGATACTGATTGGCAGATTCAGTGTAAGGCAAAATACAGATTCAAGAAATTCAAGAAAATCAAGAAATATGGGTTCCTCTGAAAATCACAAGGAATTGGGTTCCATGAAATTGCCCATATGCAGAAAGGAAATCTTTGGGATTTGGAAGGAAAGGGTAAGGCTGTTTATGGAGGCCTCAGACCCTAGAATTTACATCACAGTAAAAGAAGGGCCTTATGTGCCCATGAAGATTTCAGTTCTAGATGCAAATCAGAGAACTCCAAAGGATTTCTCTGAGATGACTAAGGATGAGATTGTCCTAGCTACCATGGACAAGAGGGCACAAAACATTATAGTGAGTGCCATAGATGATGCAACATTTCAGAATCTTATACACTGTAAGACAGCCAAAGAAATGTGGGACACTCTTATAGTGTATATGGAAGGATCTGAAGAAGTCCAGACAAGATAGAAAATCCTTGCTAAATCAGGAGTATGAGAGTTTTAGACAAGGAAAGGGTGATAGCATAACTGAGTGCTACAAGAAGTTCTACAGAATAGTGAATGAACTCATGTCTTATGGAAGAGAGTTCAGCAATTATGAACTAAATGACAAGTTCTTAATGTCCCTAACCAAAGATTGGGACACCAAGATCTGTGCCATAAGAGAAATGGCTAAGTTGGGGGAAATTCCTCCTCCAACACTGTTTGGCAAGTTATTGTCATATGAGATGCAGTTGACAGTAAGAAAAGAGGAGGAGAAATCAACAAGGACTGAGCACAAGGAAAGATCAGTTGCTTTCAAGACAGATGTCCCCAGAAAGTGCAGGAATAAGTCATCAACTCCACCTCCAGAAGTAGTTGATTCAGAATCAGATGAGTCAGTCAGCACAAAGACTGAGAGCAGTGAAAGTGATGAAGACTTTGCTGCCTTCACTAGACACTTTCAGAAATTCTTGAAGAAGAAACAGTGGAGGTCAAGACCTTCTACTTCAAAGGGAAAGGAAGTCTTTTATCAGGAGAAAAAGCCTTCAAAGAAAGACAGGAAGAGGACAAAGTCAAGCAAGGCAACTGGTTCTAAGATAGTGTGCTATTGCTGCAATAGACAGGGCCATGTTATTGCAGATTGTCCAGAGAAGAGAAAGGAATCTGGTGACAGGAAAAAGCCTCACTACAAAGGCAAGAAAGAGAAGTCTTTTGTTTCCAAGAAGGAGAAGACTCTATCAGATATCTCTTCTTCAGAAACTGAGTCTGAGGCTGAAGCCTACATAGGGCTGTTTGCTGAAGAAGAAGAAGAAGAATTCATGCAGATCATGGAGTCTATTTATGAACAAGAAGACAGTCAATGCCAAGGGCTAATGGCTTTGACAGAGAGTGCCAAAATCCTGGAGCAGCCAGGACCCAGTAAGGTACAAAGTTCAAGTTCAGTTTCTTGTTCTAGTTCAGATTCAGATTCTTCATCATCAAGTGATGAGAATATATCTGAGTCTGAGGATGATATTCATCAGCTTATAGATGAATATAAAGTGCTGTTGCAAGCTTACAAGAAAAGCAAGACCCTTGCCAAAAGTCAGGCAAAGGAAATTGCTGATCTAAAAGCTGCTGCAACAGATTTTGAGAAGTCTTTTGATCAAAAGCTTAATGAGATAGCCAGGCTGAAACACATAACAGTGATTCAGATGGGCACTATCACCTTTAAGAATGATCAAATCAAGAGTCTGGAGATCAATCTTCAGAAAGAGAGAGATCTTGTTGCTAGGTTTTCTAAACCTAAGTCAGTGCTACCTTTAATTGATGAATTTGTTCATCATAAAGGCAAGGCTGGACTGGGCTTTATTAGACCTGCAGGGACTGAGCAGTCCAAGTCTAAGTCCAAGGGCAAGGCCCCAACATTCAACAAGCCTGCTGTAGACAAGACAGTCAAGCCAGTACCTAAGCAAAGGTACAACAAGTTTGAATGTTGGTGTTGTGGCAAAGTTGGCCATTTTGCAGTGGACTGTTGGCACAATGCAGTGCCAAAGTGAGTACCAAACTACCTGTTGGAAAGCCAGTGTGTAGCTTTGTCAGATTGCAGACTAACAAGTACCAAGGACCCAAGAATTCTTTGGGTTCTAAGGTTCATTAATCTGTTTTGCAGGTGAGTCCAAGTTGCCATACCCCAACATGGTACTTGGACAGTGGATGTTCCAGACATATGACTGGAACAAGGTGACTACTAAGGGATTACATTCCAATCAAAGATGGTCCAAAAGTAACCTTTGGTGGTTCTGAAAAGGGAATCATCAAAGGGTTTGGTAACATTTCTACAAACTTGGTTACCATTACTCAAGTGGCTTATGTTAAAGGGTTGAAACACAACCTAATAAGTATAAGTCAATTAAGTGATGTAGGGTATGACATCTCATTTGTTAAAAATGGTTGTCATATCAAGAGGTCAAGTGATCAAGAGATCATTTTGACAGGTTATAGGAAAAGGAATGTCTACTGCCTAGACATTATGATTGAGAACAATGGTTCTCCAGTTTGTCTTGTAGCTGATGAGACAGTCTCTCATTGTGTCAAATGGCACAAGAGGCTTGCCCATCTTAACTACAAGACTATTAGCAAACTCTTTAGCAAAGAGTTAGTGAGGAATGGTCCTCAAGTTAAGTGTGTTAAAGATGGTATTTGCTCAGCTTGTCAAAAGGGCAAGCAGACTAAATCCACCTTTAGAAGCATAGAAAACAAAGATGCTGTGAGGTGTTTATACCTCTTGCATTTGGATCTCTTTGGTCCAATGCCAGTTCACAGCTTAGGTAGGAAGGTCTATACCCTTGTAGTTGTAGATGACTACTCAAGGTTTTCCTGGGTGTTCTTCTTAAGACAGAAATCTGAAACACCTAGTGTCTTCTACAGCTTTGTCAAGCAAATTCAGAATGAACTAAATAGTACAGTGGTCAAGATTAGAAGTGACCATGGTACTGAATTTCAGTCTGAAAGCATGACAAAACTATGTGAAGACTTTGGGATATTTCAAGAATTCTCTTCACCTAGAACACCTCAGCAAAATGGCATTGCTGAGAGGAAAAATAGGACCTTGATAGAGGCTGGTAGAACCCTACTAAGTGATACATCACTGCCTGAGTATTTCTGGGCTGAAGCAGTTAACACTGCATGCCATGTTATAAATAGGGCTACCATCACTAAAGGGCTAAACAAGACCCCCTATGAAGTTGTGAAAGGCAGGAAACCAAACCTATCCTACTTCAGGATCTTTGGTTGCAAATGCTTCATACTTAACAATGGGAAGTCTTACTTAACTAAGTTTGCTGCCAAGTCCCAAGAGGGAATTTTTGTTGGGTACAACAATAATAGTAAGGCTTATAGAGTCTACAATTTGACTACACAAGTTGTAGAAGAATCTATGCATGTAGTTTTTGATGAGACTAAACTTATTAATAATGAGTTGTCTAGTAGTGTATGCAGCCCCACAGGTTTAACAAAGAAGATGGACAAGCTTACTATAGAAGAAGTACCTGCTACAAGACAGCAAGTAGAAGACAGTAGCTGTTGTCCAGGGGGAGAACTACATGTGCCAGTTGCTGAAGAAATACTAGGAGAACAGCATGATGGAGATGCTGAAATGGTTCAACCAGAAGTAAGAATGCCTCCAGCCAACAGGCATCTAAGAGATCATCCAGTAGAGCAGATTATTGGAGATCCAAGACAAGGAGTACAAACCAGGAGCAGATACATGAATGCAGCAATCTACTCCAGCTTTCTGTCTCAAGTTGAACCTAAGAAATTTGAAGAAGCAATCCTAGATCCACAATGGACTGAAGCAATGCAAGAAGAGCTTAATCAGTTCAAGAGGTGCAAGGTTGGGAACTTGTTCCTAAACCTAAAGACCACAATATAATAGGAACTAAGTGGATCTACAGGAATAAGATGGATGAACAAGGGGTCATCATTAAGAATAAGGCTAGACTGGTTGCTAAAGGATATAGGCAAGAAGAAGGTATTGACTTTGATCAAACCTTTGCTCCAGTAGCCAGACTGGAAGCCATAAGGATGTTCTTGGCCTATGCAACCTATCAAGGATTCAAGGTATACCAAATGGATGTCAAGTCAGCATTCCTAAATGGTAATCTTAAGGAAGAAGTCTATGTGGAACAGCCTGCAGGTTTTGTTGATCCAACTCTACCTCATCATGTCTATAGACTTAGGAAAGCTTTATATGGGTTAAAGCAAGCCCCTAGGGCTTGGTATGAAACCCTATCTAGTTTTCCTCATTGAGAACAAGTTCTCAAGGGGGAAAATAGATAAGACTCTATTCCTTAGGGAATCTAGAGGCAAAGTTATTACTAGTCCTAAATATATGTAGATGACATTATATTTGGGTCTACTGAAAGCAGCCTTTGCAAAAAGTTTGCAAAACTTATGCAAGGTCAGTTTGAGATGAGTAGTATGGGAGAGCTGAAGTTTTTCTTGGGTCTCCAAGTTAAACAGACTGAAAGTGGTTTATCCATATGTCAGTCCAAGTTCACCCTAGAACTCATAAGGAAGTATGGTATGGATTCATCCAGCACCATGAAGACTCCTATGGGGTCAAGTATGTCTCTTAGCAAGGATGATGCAGGGAAACCTGTAGATGAAACCTTGTATAGAGGGATAGTTGGCTCCCTATTATACTTGACTGCTAGTAGACCTGACATCATGTATGCTACATGTGTTTGTGCCAGGTATCAAGCCTGCCCTAAAGAGTCTCATTTGACTGCAGTCAAAAGAATATTGAGATATCTAAAGGGCACTCCCTATCTAGGCCTCTGGTACCCTAGGAATGGAGATTTTGATCTAACAGGTTATTCAGATGCAGACTTTGCAGGATGCAAAGAGGATAGAAAGAGCACTACTGGAACCTGTCAATTCCTAGGTGGGAGACTAATTTCATGGAGTAGCAAAAAGCAAACCAGTGTGGCTATCTCCACAGCAGAGTCAGAGTATGTGGCTGCAGGAAGTTGTTGTGCTCAACTTCTGTGGATACAACATCAGCTAGAGGACTATGGATTTCAGGTAAGTAGAACTCCACTTTTCTGTGATTCTACAAGTGCTATTTCAATAGCTAATAACTCTGTATCTCATAGTAGAACTAAACATATTGAAATTAAATATCATTTTCTTAGGGAGCATGTAGAAAGAAAAGATATTTTACTTGAATATGTTAAAACTGATAATCAAGTAGCTGATATGTTTACTAAGCCACTAGAAGAAGCTAAGTTCAATAGATTCAAAATTGAACTAGTAATGATAAACTTAGAGTAAGTTTACAGAATTGAAAATGCCTAAGTAAAAAGGTGTCGACACATAGACAAGTCTATGTCGACACAGAATAGTGGTGTCGACACTTCAGGAAAAAGGTGTCGACACATCTAGGAAGTTAGTGTCGACACTTCAGAATGTTAGTGTCGACACATGCCAAGTAGGTGTCGACACATCCAAAGTAGTGTTGACACTTAGTATTTACTCAGAATTTTCTAAGTAAAGTCTCGACAATGTGTCGAGATATGTTGTGTCGACACATAACCAAGTGTCGACACATAAAATCTGTTGACTAAACTTGTGTCGACACATATGTGTCGAGACATTATAAGTCAGTGTCGACACTTATTGCCAGTGTCGACACATGTTTAGTTAGCTGTCCCGCCTGTTCATCTTCAAAATCAGAAAGGTATAAATAGGGTTCTGTCTTTATTTGTCGACACGCTTTCACAGTTTCGAGACTCAAACTTCTGTGTCGACACCTCACTTTTCTAAAGACAAATTCTACAAACCCTAATGGCACCTAAGCTTGAGGAGAACGTTAACGAAGGATATGAGCTAGTGCGTGGCGCGTTCGATGACGCAGATCAAGAAATCCAGGCGGTAGTAACCCTAGTTGCCGATTCTGGACTAGAATATCTAGTGTCTGAACCTACTAAGATTTGGAAGAAAGAGGTTCTTGAATTCCTTAATGGAGCGAAGGTGGATGAATCTGGATACAAAATCAAATCCAGAGTTCATGGTGCAAGGGTTAAGGTATCACCCAAAAGTCTGAGGAAGATTCTACAGCTTCCAAAAACTCAAGAAGAAGAAGAAGTTACAGCTTCAAGGACCAGGGAAGCTCTAACCTGGATGTGGACTTGATCCAAAAATGAAGATAGGCTCTGTGTTTAACAGGAAGGGCATGAACAGCCAAGGCAAATTCCTGTCTGAGATAGTGGGAAAGGTCTTACTCAGTAAGCCAGGAGGGCATGACAGAGTGTCTGCCTCCATGTTCAGTATAATGACAAGAATTATCTTCACTATAAGAACTGATTGGTCAGTTATAGTGTTTGACAAGATCAAGGAGAGCTTGAAGAAGCCCAACCTGGGCAGAATCATTAGTCTATACCTAGCTGGTGTGATACCAGAGGTAATGAGTACTGCTGCAGGAAGCAAGATAAACCACATGAGGAAGATGGATCTAAGGATCTTTTCAAGATGGGACAGGGTGTTGTCAAAGGAAATGCCAACCCCTGAGAAGGCAGTTACTGAGAAGGAGATTCCTCCAAAGAAAAAGAGAAAAACTGCTCCAGTGGCACAAGAGTCCTCCAGCAGTTCTGAAAGTGAAGAACAAGTTATTTTCACTCCAGATGAGCATGAGGAAGAGCCTGTAGTGAAATCTCCTGCTGCTCAAGAGATTGCTGAGATCCAGGGGGAGCTGCCTCAAGCTAGCCCCATCCACAGGGATCACAGCCAGGGGGAGCCTCCAGTTGTAGAAGCACCATCTACACTAGAAAGTGAGCAAGCCACCACCATCATTCAAGAGGTACTCACTGAACTAAATACTTTAGATTTTTCTATGGAAGATGCTGATTTATCTGATGTTAATCAGCATACTCAACTGAATAGTCCAGTTCCAGATGTTGTTAGAGAAGACACATCTGCTGTACAAGAAGTGATTCCTGATCCAGTAGTTGAAGAACTAAGAACTCCTGCACAGTCTTCACAAGATTTCACCATGGAAGATTTATTCCTCAATCTCGACCAACAAGATTTTGACCTGGACAAGGAAGCTGCTGGAAGAGATAATGCTGCTACTGAGGGGGAGCAAGTACAAGTTCTGGAAGAGCCTTTAAGGCCAGAAACTGAGAAGGCACCTGATGTGCAAGCTGACAGACCTCCAAGCCCTAAGGACATAGCCAGCACTTCTGCCTCTGAAGATGAGGAGAGTGCTAGGGCAAATAAGAAGAAACTATATGTCTTTAAAAGGAGAAGTCAGAGTTATAAGAAAGCTCTGCAATCTATAGCCCCACAGCCTATAGTTCAACAAGCTCCAACTGTTGATTATAGTGCATTAATGATTGCAATGCAGATAAAACTGGATGAACAGAGAAAAGCTATAGAGGCTTATGTAGATGAAGGGCACAAAACTTTGCAGTTTGATCTGGCCCAAGATATAAAGTCTATAAGGTTTGAAATGAACCTTAACAAGAAGGAGATGAATGAATGTTTCCACAAAGGTGGAAATGCAGTGGTGTATTTGGCAACACACCAAGAGAAGATCAAAGAACAAGTGGATGACATAGCATTTAAATAAGGATATGTTCTTGAAAATCAGTTAAGAATGAATGACAACTTGACTACTTCCCACAATGCTATTGTCACTGAATTAAAGAATAAGGCTTCTGATCCTTCTACTTCTACATCTACTGCTGCTGCTACAGCTGATTTTGATAAAGTATTTCAAGAAGAAATTTCTGCTGTAAAGACTGCTATCCTAGCATCCCAGAAATCCATATCTGAACAACTTACCAAGCTCAAACCATACTTTAAAGATGGAATCAGATACTTGGATAGTCAAATCAGATTTCAAAAGGATGATGTCAGAGACCATATGGCTAGAGAAGTCATAAAGGGGGAGAGAGTTTTAGTCAAAGCTAGCTCTGACCATGAAAAATGGATATCTAATTCCATCAGAGCTACACTGGGCTATCCTCCACTCTGTGATGATGATAATGTTGCAGAATCTGGAATTCAAACTGCATATCTTGGAGGTGAGCAACCAGTGGTAGCTCAAGTGATATATCCTCCACCAGATTTTGATATGGTGCAAGCTGATGTTCATCAGATGTATAGCCCAACTGAAGGGAAGTCTAATGTTATTCTGGATAAAGTGGTTCAGCCTATTACTGAAGCCATGCAAGAGGCATTACAGAAGGAGGAAGAGACAAGGTTGTCTAAGAAGAGGTTTAGGGAACAAGCAGAACAAAGGCCAGACTTTGAACAGTGGAGCCCTACCTCTAGGAATATAATATTAACTGCCTGGAAAGCTGCCAAGGATAACACTCATGACAGGAACAAGTGGTTCTCTGAAGCAGAATGGAGGAAACATGAGATCAGACAAGAAGCAATAGTTCAATACAGAAGGAAGGCAAAGATGGGAAAGCTACCTCCTACTGCAGTGGAGCCTAGCAAGTACTTTCCTAAGCCCTACCATTACTTTGAGAGACAGAAGATCAAATCTGAAGAGCTCAAAAAGAAAGATCTAAAAGGCAAGAAGCCTGCTGATGCTGAAACTGCTGATGCCCCTATCAAAGCTCAAGTTCAAGCTGGCAAGGGAATAGTTATCAAGGAATCTGACCAGAAATAGATTAAGAATTTACTTGAAGATTATTTTGTAATCTTTTGAATGTAAAACATTTTTTGTGAACTACTGAGAATGTATAAGACAAATGTTAGAACAATATATGATCAATATAATTCATGTTTGTTCTGTGAATATGTCTATTTCTTAATTGTTCTGTGTTGATGTATGTGTATACATGTGTGATTTATACATGTTATGTTTACCCTGCTGTACTTTATCCTGCTTTACATCATTTTGTAATTTTTTAATTATGAATGGTGTATATCATTGACTAAGGGTTATGACTTCTCTAAATAGGGGGAGATTGTTGGGTACATTGGTTAAATGTACCTGATTTGAAGAAGCCTCACCCAACTCAATGATATACATCATAATGTATTTGATGTATGTTGAGTTTACTTGTGCAGGTTAAGTAATTACTGGACTGAAGCAAAAAGTTTCTAAGTCCATGTGTCGACACCCAGAGGGAAAGTGTCGACACCCAGACAAGCAGTGTCGACACTTGGAGTCATTGTGTCGACACCTGGGATGCAGAGTCGACACCAGACAGAAAGTGTCGACACTTGGAGCTGTGTCGACACTCAGTGAAGAAAAGTGCAGACAGAAAGTGTCGACACAAGGAGCTGTGTCGACACCGAGTGAAGCTGAGTCTACACCAGAAAGTGTCGACACTTGGAGTTGTGTTGACACTCAGCAAAAGTCTGCAGAGACTAAGTACAAGTGTCGACACTCAACACAATGTGTCGACACTAAGCAGAAGAGTCAGCACTTGAAGTAAGTGTCGACACCCAGCATAAGGTGTCGACACTCAACAGAAGAGTCAGCATTTGAAGTATGTGTCGACACCCAGAACAATGTGTCGACACACAGCTGAAGACTCAACAGTTGAAGAAAGTGTCGACACAAGGAGCTTTGTCGACACTTAGCAAAGAACAGAATTATCCCCAAAATATTCTAAGTACAAGTGTCGACACTAAAGAAATGTGTCGACACTCAGCTGAAGTCTCAACAGAAGAATCAAGTGTCGACACAAGGAGCTGTGTCGACACTCAGCAAGTATCAACATAGAAGACTATGTGTCGACACCAAGAAGCAGTGTCGACACTTAATAGATTCAACACAAGAAGTTGTGTCGACACAAAGGAGATGTGTCGACACTTAGAAGAATTCAGCAAAAGCAAGAAGAACAAGTACTTGTGTCGACACTCAATTTCAGTGTCGACACCTGAAGAAGAATCTGTGTCGAGACATATAAGGAGTTGTGTCGACACCTTGTAGACTTGTGTCGACACTTACACAGCATGTGTCGACACTTGGTCTATAAGTGTCGACACTTAAAGACAGAAAGTCTCGACACTTTCAGACAGTTAGAGATTTTCAAGAAATGACTGGATGACATGACAGCTGTCGTTCTAGCCGGTCTACAGCACCTGTCAGAGATGTCAGAAGACAGTTATGAACCGGAACAGCCGGTTACCATGAAGAAGGCCTATAAATAGGCCTATGCTGTCTACAGAAAATGATGATCAGTGATTAACAAGTGGTTCAGATTATTGTTGAACAAGTTATTTAAGTGGTACACAAAGTATCAAATCAAGAAGATCTTGCAGTACAATTGCAGATCTAAGAAGTTGGAGAGAGAGGGCTCCATCCAAGAAATCAGCTGTTGGAACTAGGCTGAGAAGAAGGATTCAGATCTATTCTGAATTCTAAGTGGCAGAGGTCAAGGAACAACTGCAGAAGGAGAAAATCTTATTCAGTTCTACTCAAGAAGCTTTGAAGAAAGCTAAGTCAGATTGAATCCAGCTGAGTTCTTCCAAGAACTCATCAAGAAACTCTCAACTCCCCTCTTTTATTTCTGAGTTGTTGAGTTAATATTTGTAATACATTTTTATCTTGTAGGATCCTTTGGATCTGAGTGAATTGTAAGCCTATAATTATAAAGGCTGAGGGTAGGGCTTGAGAGCCTGAGTGTAGGAGATTGTTATCTCTGAGTGTAGGCCTTGATTGGCTGAGTGTAGGCCTGGGTGGCTGAGTGTAGGCCTTGGTTGGCTGAGTGTAGGCCTTGATTGGCTGAGTGTAGGCTTTGGGATAAAGCTGAGTTGTAAGGCTTTGGGCCTGAGGTGTAGGAACCAATTTGGGTTCTGAGACAGTGGAGGAGTTTGGCCGAATCTAGTACACTGCTAGATAGGCGAAGGGGGAAAGTGGATGTACCTATATCTTGGGGAACCACTATAAACCACTGTGTATGTTGTGTTGTGCTGTGATTATTGCTGTGCATGCTGTGTGTTTGCTGTGATAAAATAGTTAGTATTCTGTAATATAACTGATTGCTGCCATTTAAGTTTAAAAAGGATTAGGTCACCTATTCACCCCCCCCCCCTCTAGGTGTTTAGGTACCATATCTTTCATCACCTACTGTTTCTGAGATCCGTTGCGAGAGCGCGAGGTGGGACGATGAGCTCGCCCGTCCGTCGGCCTCCATTAGTCGATCTCAGCCCACAGAGTTTTGACCTAGCTCGGCAAATGCCGAGCTCGCGGTCGACGAATACCGAGCTCGGGTTCGACTTCTCTATGCCGAGCTCGCCCACTATCTTCAGATTCCTCTGCCGGGCTCGCCTGTTGCTTGGCTGATCTGAGTCGACCGGTCTGGTTCCTGGCGACCTCACTCGCCGGATACGGGGTTGTACATAATCCCTTCTCTTTTTGAGCTTGACAAAGCTCAGAAAGAAACATCCAACCCCAAGTATTCGGCAAGTGCGGGGTGGACTGGAGGGAATCTTCGTGTGGGGTCCACCTGTGGCTATATATATGCACCTGCATACCTACCTGACTCTTGCTATTCCCTTTGCTCTAACCCTGTGAAGATGCTGATCCCCAAGGAGATTCATGAGCGGCTTATGCGCGCCCGCCAGACCTCAGTTGCTCACGTAGCCTCCCTGACAGCGATCCCAGCTGCTGCGCCGCAGGGTGGCTCTGTCGAGCCTAACTCCAAGAAGATGAAAACATTCCCTCAGGCAGCTGATCCCATTTACGACGACCTGAGGACCATCTTGGAGCACGGGACCGGCTCCTCAACTCTGCCTGCTCCTGAAAAGCGGAGGAATATTATCGAGGTCTGCGATGGCCCAGACAGCGACCCTGAGGTGCGGAGGACGTCGCGCTGCGAGACACCACCCCGCTAGCCAAGACCACTCTTGGGGACTCGCGGTTCATGACTCCGGAGAACCGTCCCCGGGACCCGTCCCCTCCCTTTGGGACCTTGGGGGTGAGCTCGTAGAGGCCGAGCTCGCCGGTGCATGCCCGCTCGCCTCATCATGCAGTCGTGACCACGGGGGCGGGTCTGGAAACCATTCCCATCCCGAGATTCGAGCTCCTCTCACCGGGAACGTGCGGCCCAGGTCGCGAGAAGGATCTGAGGTTTATCCCCCCCCCCTCGCATCTCCTTTGAGTTGCCGAGCTCGTCAGGTAAACATTGCCTGGATTCCTGCCTCATGCGATTTTCTAGCACCTCCTTTTGCTGATGTTTCCCTCCACAGTTCCCCCCAGCCAATCTGCTGCTGAGGAATCTTTGCGGGCTGCCCATTACTCTCCACTCCCCTCCCCCAGCTTGCTGGACTCTTACATGGGCTCTGAAGTGGATCAAGGCGAGCTGGCGAGGAGGTAGGTTAGGCTTTTAAAGAAACTGGTGCGCGGGGTCCGCGGGGTGCAGGAGGTCAACGAGGCGCTGCAATGCGACTACGTGCGTCTCACTGACGAGGTGCGTAGCGGCCAGGCTGGCGAGCTGACATCCCCTTCCCAGCTTCTGGATGAGATAGACGACGACCTCTCAGTGGCGCAGAGGAATTCGGGGAGGATCTGCGAGATGCTCTGCCCGCGGCAGTCTGGGGGACGGGAGATGCGAGGCTGGGGTAGATAAAGGGCGGCTCGTTTGCCGAGCCGACTGGTACTCGCCTCCTGGTTTTCCCTCCTGCCTGCGCGCCCCTCTTTCTTATTCCTGCACTTGGTATTTGTAATAAACAACTTTAAACATTCTTAGACATGCGGTATTCAAATAATGCATTGCTTTTATTTGACTAAGCCTTTGTTGGAACGCGCCTGAAGTCGGCGAGTTGAGGGTTGTCGAGCTAGGCCGATTGGACAGCTTTGGCGGTTGGAACGCGCCGGAAGCCGGCGAGCTGGGGGTTGGCGAGCTGGGCCGATTGGATAGCTTTGGCGGTTGGAACGCGCCGGAAGCCCTGTGAGCTGGAGGTTGGCGAGCTGGGATGGCGAGCTAGGACGATTGGACAGCTTGGCACCTTAATTACTTTTTCTATAAATTGCCCCCTCCCCCACAAACCCCTATACTACCACCTTAACTTCTTGCTTCTCTCTCTCTCTTCCTGTGCTTTTTCCCTTTTCTTCTAGCGTACCATCCCTTCTTCTGCGAGTATGGGCAAGGCCAACCGTGACACCGACGGCCTGTTACCGGCGACGCCTCCCAGCAAGAAGGAAGACAGTCTGGACGGGCTGTTCGGGAAGGTCTTCCAGGATCAGTCAGGCGAAGGGTAGGACCACTAATCTGGCGGGGGGGGGGGGGAGGTCTAAATGTATATACTTTCTTTTGTTTATTCGTCGAGGCAAGCTCCACCTGTAAACATCACTGTTTAATGAAAAAGATTTTTGATTATAGCCAAGTCATTCTCCTCTTTTTTCTTTTTTCTGTCCTTGTTGTGTTCTACATGCCCGCGAGCCCTTCCCCAGGTGACCTCGCGTAGATAGACTTTTCGAGTAGAACAATCGTTAGGACCTCCCCCAAAGAGCACCTTTTGAGAGTTCGGCAATTCCCAGGGCTCGCCACAGCTTGCTCGCGAGCTGTCCATGACCTTTTTCAACAAATAATCAAGTTCACTATAATTTTTCTAAGCAAAATATCGTGGGGGCGGGGCGTCTTGGCGGGATCCGCCTCCCTTTAGTGAGGTCTAAGGGCCTGGCCCGTCAACCTCCTACCAAGGCGGACCTGAACTGGCGAGCCCGAGCTCACCTATGCCGAGCTCTGCTCCTTTAATCTTAGAAGGTCCATGCTTGTTAGGTAGTACTTTGGGAGCGTAAGACTTCCCTGAGTGACCTTCAGCCCTATCATCAAGATGAGAACCTGACAGCGGGATCTGGTCGGGGTCCAAGGCTAACACCTTCGAGTGACTTCCAGCCCTGCCAGATAGGTGAGCCTGACAGCGGGATATGCTCGAGGTCTAAGGATGACACCGAGTGACTTCCAGCCCTGCCATCTAGGTGAGAGCCTAATAGTGGGATCTGCTTTGGGTCCAAGGCTGACACCTTCGAGTGACTTCCAGCCCTGCCAGCTAGGTGAGCATGACAGTGGGATCTGCTCGAGGTCTAAGGATGACACCGAGTGACTTCCACCCTTGCCAGCTAGGTGAGAGCCTGACAGCAGGATCTGCTCGGTGTCCAAGGCTAACACCATCGAGTGACTTCCAGCCCTGCCAGCTAGGTAATAGCCTGACAGCGGGATCTACTCGAGGTCTAAGGCTGACACCATTGAGTGACTTCCATCCCTGCCAGCTAGGTGAGAGCCTGACAGCGGGATCTGCTCGAGGTCTAAGGATGACACCGAGTGACTTCCAGCCCTGCCAGATAGGTGAGAGCCCGACAGCTGGATCTGCTTGGGGTCCAAGGCTGACACCTTCGAGTGACTTCCAGCACTGCCAGCTAGGTGAGGCTGACAGTGGGATCTGCTCGAGGTCTAAGGATGACACCGAGTGACTTCCAGCCCTGCCAGCTAGGTGACAACCTCATAGCAGGATCTGGTCGGGGTCCAAGGCTGTCACCTTCGAGTGACTTCCAGCCCTGACAGCTAGGTGAGCCTGACAGCGGGATCTGCTCGAGGTCTAAAGATGACACCGAGTGACTTCCATCCCTTCCAGCAAGGTGAGAGCCTGAGAGCGGGATCTACTCGGGGTCCAAGGCTGACACCTTCGAGTGACTTCCTGTCCTGCCAGCTAGGTGAGACTAACAGCGTGATCTGCTCGAGGTATAAGGATGATAACGAGTGACTTCCAGCCCTGCCAGCTAGGTGAGAGCCTGACAGTTGGATTTGCTCGAGGTCCAAGGCTGACACCATCGAGTGACTTCCAGCCCTGCCAGCTAGGTGAGCCTGACAGCAGGATCTGCTCGAGGTTTAAGGCTGACACCATCGAGTGACTTCCAGCCCTGATAGCTAGGTGAGAGATTGACAATAGGATCTGTTCGAGGTCTAACGATGACACCGAGTGACTTCCAGCCCTGCCAGCTAGGTGAGAGCCTGACAGCGGGATCTTCTCGGGGTCCAAGGCTAACACCATCGAGTGACTACCAGCCCAGCCAGCTATGTGAGAGCCTGACAGCGGGATATGCTCGGGGTCCAAGGCTGATGTAATGCCCCGAAACTCAAAAGAGCGACGGGGGACATTTTGGGCCAGATGTGGAATCTGGCAGTAGGCACACGGCCTGGGACACGGGCCTGTCCCAGGGCGTGTCAGGCTTGTGTCGACGATTTGGTCGAGAGGTCGACGAATTTCGCTCGACGAAGTGTGGAGACATGGCACACGGCCGGCGACACAGGCGTGTCGCAGGGCGTGTCGAGCCCGTGTCGACACTCAGCCCGTGAAGTCGACATTTTCCGCTCGACGAAGTGTCGAGACTTGGCACACGGCCTGCGACACGGGCGTGTCGCAGGGCGTGTCGAGCCCGTGTCGATACTCGTCCCGGGGTGTCGACACTTTCGGTCGACACAGTGTCGAGACAAGGCACATGGCCTCGGACACGGGCATGTCCAAGGCCGTGTTCGAGTGGACACGGGTTAGGACACGGGAGTATCCTAGAACCCGTGTAGTTCTCGGGTTGTTTTCAGGATAAATCGATGGGGGTACACGGACGGCCACACGGCCGTGTCAGGTGGAACACGGGCGTGTCAGGTCGAACACGTGCGTGTTCGTTGCCCGTGTGTTGTTCCAAGCGTGTCGATTTTGACGGCGAATGAGGCACACGGCCCTGGACACGGGCGTGTGCCAGGCCATGTTCGGTCCAGATTGGACATTTCAGGACCGAATAAAAGTCGTCTGTTTCTTTAAGTTGGGATCCAACGGCTGGGGGTTTTTCCTGATGGGATATACCCGTGATTGGACCCTTGAAACCCTCACTTTTACTTGAGTGGTTATCTTTCTAAAGCTTAGAGAGAGAGGAGAGCCAAGGAAGGAAGAAGAAGCTAGGTCCATCCATTGGCGGAGCTTCGAAGCTCCAAATCGCGAGCCGACTGCAGATCCACGGAGGCGAAGAGAGTGCGGTGCTTTTCATCCGCTTACTTTTCCATGGCACCAAAGAAGAACGCTAGGATAACGATCCTTTACTTGAGCATGTGAAGCTCTCCTTATTTTGCATAGGAAGCCCTCTCTCGCGAGTTTGTGGTGAGTTGGAGGCGTTCCTTCGGGTAGATATGTAAAGTCCCCATTGTTTAGAGTCCGTATTCGAGAACGGACATAAGCATGATGTGTGAAGCCTACCCGGACATCTTGGTCTGGATCGGTGTTGTTGCATTGCATAAATGCCGGAGAAGACTCCGTGCGATTGGTTGTTTTCGAGTTTTCTACGCGGTAGATTGGAACAGGGAGCCTTGGGGATTAACCCAAAGGTGCACCCGGAAAACTGGGCGGGTGCGTGATCTTGCCAACTTGTGGGCCTTGGATCCATCTTGTACATAATTGGGTTATGTATTATTGTACGTTCGATTCACGGGCTTCGGGGAAACTTAACTCGTGCCGATGATACCAAAAGTGTCATGGCAAGTGAGCAACGGGTTGAGTGGAACCGTTCCTGCTTTATGCCGCAGGCATAGAGGCTGGGTCTTGCTGTCGATGACATTAACTTTGTCGTGATATAGGCTGTCGATGACATTAACTTTGTCGTGACATAAGATGTTGATGACATTAACTTTGTCGTAACATTTTCCTAAAAGACAAAATTGCTCACGATAGATTGTCGTCCTAGAGATGATGGTGAGTTAGCAGCCTAGACTGCGATCACCGAGAATGTGCCCGGAGAGCACGGGGCGTGTGGCCATGCATGCCAACGCCTGTGATGCAATGTATTTATACTCTGCTGGATTATGCTAATATAAATGCAGGGAAGGAGCATCGCCACCCCGAGTTGGTGGCGGGATCGTTATAATTTGGTCACCATTGCTGACCATTGCCTTATTTTGCCATCGTGCGGTGGTTTGTTGCTTTCAGGTGCTGCTGGACCAAGCGGTCAATAGCGGGCTAAAGGCCCAAATTGCGAAGCCAGCCCTCGAAGGCCTAATTGGAGTGTTTACTGCTTTTACTCATGTATGACCGGCCTGCGTGTCGTGGTTTGTAAATCATGTAATATTGAAGTAAACCGTTTTATTCGACCTTAAGGCTTGTACTTGTGTATGTACAATATTCCTATTTAGTATTAGTGGACATTCATGCTTTTGTACTGGGTTCTTTATTACAACTTATTAAACTGCTTCCGCTAGAATGCTCTGTGTAGGACGTTATGATTGGTTGGATGGTTTCCAATGAGTAACCACCCGGTCTGTCTGTAGTATATGGCGTCGGGCCCCGGCCGGACCTACTGCTATATGCTATGCGACGGATAGGGGGTGTTACAATTTGGTATCAGACTACTGGTTTTGGTCGGGCTTAAACTGAATTCGTGGTCGAATTCTTTTTAAGGGGTGGGAGCACCTGTGTGTGCGTCATCGTTATAACAACAAAAGAACCCATGAATGTCCACTTAGGAATGAAAATACACGTGTTTAGGGAATCTGCGTGTTCCTATAATTGCTGTTTTCAATTTTATTTGGTCGCTTAATGGCGTTTTGTACCACTATAGGTGACCTGAAACGATGATGGACCGCCAGAATGTCCTGTTTCTGAGGAGTTCAGTGCGCCCATTGAGGTGTTTGAGACCCCTCCTTCGTATGAAACCGTTAGAAGGATCGTTGAAGCGGTGTTCTCTGTGATGGGTTCACAGCTTGGAAGAAATGTACAACCCTGCGCCCCTATTGTGGCTTCAACGCCAGTTGGCGTGATGGAGCAGATGACCTTTGGTAGACCATCGGGGCAGCAGCTGAATATGCATATAGTGCAGGGAGTGCACACAGTTGAGGAATATTTGCAAGCATTTCTTATGATAAGCCGCTACCCATACTTCGAGTTGGATAATGAGCAAGCTACAGTCGATAGATTTTATAGTGGTCTGCATGCCGACTTATGAGTCCTACGGCTAGGACCAAAGTTGTTGGGATTCCGAGCTTTGGTGGAATCAGCTAGATCTTTGGAGGCAGATTTGAGGAAGACTCACCCGATGCCAGCGACCATGGTATCGAACTATGCAAGCCCCATAAGAGCTGCATCCGGAATAATGCTGGAGAAAAGAGCTATGACATCGACTAGCAAAGCTACTTACACTTGTCACACTAGTGGAAAGAAAGGGCACTTTGCCCGAGACTATTGGAAAGGTGCTCGGAAGGCCAAGAAAGCTATGTCAGGAGAAGTCGAGGACTTTAGTGCAAAGGAGACGACATTCAAAGTGACGAACACCTCAAAGTCTGGATATCAAAGGTGGTATAAGAAGGCTAGGACTTTGGGTCTAGTCCCTCCTTTCGATGCTTCGGGGGCAACTACAAGCCAAACCCCGAGCGCATGTTTAACTTGTGGAAAACCTGGGCACTTTGCCCGAGACTGTTGGAGCGGACGTCCCAAGTCCGAGAAGAAGCATGTTGTCATAATGACAGGTATGGTTTAAAGTTATAGCAGTTTATCCTTGAATACTTGTCGCCCTTGTGCATGTTAGCTTAGAACTACCTGTGCTAAGCTTTGTTCTGATTTTCGTTTATTCGGCGAAAGCACCGTTCGTGTAAACGAAGCTTTGGATTCCTTTATTAGGAATTATATTGTGCGCGGGTAGAATTTGTTGCGCTTAGGTTTGGATGGGGAGTCAGGAGTTCCATTTGATAATGTCACTACCACCGCTGGAGGAGTTCGACGTTATATTTGGCGTGGACTGGCTCTCGGAGCAGCAAGCCTATTTCGATTGCGGTAGCAAGGAAGTCAAGCTAGGAGCAAGTCGTGAGACGACTTTTACGGGCTTAAAGGGGTCGAGCAAGACGTTGATTTCTGCTCTTCAGGTGGTGAAGGCGGTTCGTGCTGGTGCAGAGCTGTTCTTTACACTAGTGGATGTTGCAAAGCCGAAGCCCGCGTTGGTTAATATTTCAGTGGTATCGGAGTACCCTGATGTGTTCCTAGAGATCTCCCTGGAGCCCCGCCTCAACGGGAGATAGATTTTTACAATAGAGCTCGTACCAGGTGCAAAGCCTGTGTCACGCTCTCCATATCGGCTAGTGTCTAAGGAAATGGCGGAGATTAAGGTTCAACTGCAAGAGTTATTGGAGCAAGGGTATGTACGCCCAAGTTCCTCGCATTGGAGCGCGCCGGTCCTCTTTATTAAGAAGAAGGACGGAAGCTTGAGGCTATGTATTGATTATCGGGAGTTAAACAAGCTAACGGAAAAGAACAAGTACCCAATCCCAAGGATCGATGATCGTTGTGATCAGTTGGTCGGGTCGACGGTGTACTCGAGGTTGGATCTTCAAGTCTGGTTAATATCACCTGAGGATAAGGGAGGCTGGTATCCCTAAGACAGTGTTCAGTACGAGATACAGACATTACGAGGTTACTGTCATGACGTTTGGGCTGACAAATGCGCCGCCAGTGTTCATGGATTCGATGAACATGACCTGCAAGGAGTATGTGGACCATTTTTGTGATTGTCTTCATTGACAATATTTCTGGTGTACTTGCAAAGTGAGGAGGATCACTTCAGGCGTCTTCATTTGGTGTTGGAGATGCTGAGAAGGAATCAACTATACACCAATTTCTCCAAATGCGAGTTTTCGTTGCCCTTAGTGGCGTTCCTCGGTCATATAGTGATTCGAGAGGGTATTGCTGTGGATCCGGCGAAGATTGTTGCGATACGGGAGTGGCCTGAGCTTGCTACAGTAGCTGAAGTCCGGAGCTTTCTAGGGCTTGCCGGCTATTATAGGTGCTTTGTAGAGAACTTCTCGCGGATAGCGTTACCTCTCACTACTTTGACAAGGAAGGAGCAGAAGTTTGTTTGGACGCCGGAGTGCGCGCGAGCTTTTGAGGAGTTGAAGTGTCGGTTGACCACGGCGCCTGTTCTGAGTTCGCCGTGTGGGACCGAAGGCTATGAGATTTATAGCGATGCTTCGGGCAGCGGTTTGGGTTGCGTGCTACTGCAACACGGAAGTGTAATATCTTATGGCTCGAGACAGCTAAAATGCATGAGAGGAATTATCCGGTCCATGACTTGGAGCTAGCGGCCATGATTTTTGCCTTGAAGCTGTGGAGACACTATTTGTACGGTGTGAAGATTGATATCTACACCGATCACAAGATCTTGAAGTATCTGATTGATCAGAAGGATCTGAATATGCTGCAGCGTAGATGGATGGGGTTCTTGGGAGACTATACATTCAAGATCCACTACGTGCCTGGTAAAGGGAATGCGATTGGTGCGGGAGTTGGAGGCGTTGGAGATTGTTTGTGTGGATAGGCAATAAAGTGCAGAAGCAGTTCTGAATTGGACTGAAGTCCAATATGAACTGGCTGATCGGATTCGGCAGGCTTTGGATATGGATGTCCATATGAAGCAGTTCATGGTAGAGGCTCTGGATGGGTCAAATTCCCAATTCGTTGTGGAGGACGGATTGCTTTGGAAAGGCGGTCGTCTGTGCGTCCCAAGTGTGGGTAATTTGCGGGTGAAATTGTTGTACGAGGCACACCATACCAAGTACTCGATTAACCCGGGGAGCACGAAGATGTACCACGATGTGAAGAAACTGTTTTGGTGGCCGTGTTTGAAGAAAGATGTGGCGCTCTACGTGGCGAAGTGCCAAACTTGCGCCTTGGTGAAGGCGGAATGCCAAAAGCCGGGAGGATTTCTTAAGTCCTTGCCTATTCCGTAGTGGAAATTCGACGACATCTCTATGGACTTTGTGCACGGTTTGGCAAGGTCGCAAAAGGGGAACGACGCCATTTGGGTGGTCGTGGATCGGCTAACGAAGGTGTCGCATTTCATTCTGCATAGGAAGGATGATCCGGTGGAGAAGTTGGCAAAACTTTATGTGGATAACATTGTACGGCTTCACGGTGTGCCCCGCAGCATCGTGAGTGACCGAGATGGGCGGTTCACGTCCAATGATTGGAGGCTTGTGCAGCAAATGTTGGGAACAAAGCTAAAATTCAGCACAGCCTTCCATCCGCAAACGGATGGGCAGACCAAGAGGGTCAATAGAACTATGGAAGACATGCTTCGCATGTGTGTCTTGGATTTTGGGAAGCAATGGGAAGACCATCTTTATTTGATGGAGTTCGCGTACAACAATAGCTACCAAGCAAGTATTCAAATGGCACCCTTCGAGGCCATATATGGTAGAAAATGTCGCACGTCGTTGTCTTGGCTAGAAACGGGTGAGTCAAAGTTGTATAAGCGTTTAGAAGTGGAGGATCCTACTTCTTTGCTGAGAACCATTCGGCAGAGGTTGCTTATCGCATAGGACCGGCAAGCAAAGTACTATAATGTCAAGCACAGGAACGTGGAGTTCGCTGTGGGCGACAATGTGTACATAAAGATCAAGCCATTCAAGAGTGTCTCGCGGGTGCTGCGATTGAAAAAGCTAAGCCCGAGGTACCTTGGGCCGTTTGAGGTTCTGGAGCGAATTGGTGAAGCGGCCTATCGGTTGAAGCTTTTAGTGGAGCTTGGTGGATTACATGATGTATTCCATATTTCGGTGTTTCGGAAGGCGGTGCAAGAGCCTACGTAGGTGATCGCGGTTGATCAAGTGCCGGTGGATAGTGGGTTGATGACAAAAGTCAAGCTAGTATGGATTGGGGACTCGGAGGTCAAGCGCCTACACAATAAAGAGATCAGGATGGTCAAAGTCCGATGGGATAATTGCGGTCGTGAGGAGCTCTCGTGGGAGCGAGAGCAGATTATGCTTGACGAGTATCCGGAGTTGTTCCGCTCAGGTACAATTTAATTTTGGTACATGTCTTTCCTTTATATAATTTCGTGGACGAAATTCTTTTAAGAGGGGGACAGTTGTAACGCCCCGAAACATAAAAGAGCGACGGGGGACGTTTTGGGCCAGATGTGGAATCTGGCAGTAGGCACACGGCCCGGGACACGGGCGTGTCCCCAGGCGTGTCAGGCTTGTGTCGATGATTTGGTCGAGAGGTCGACGAATTTCGCTCGACGAAGTGTCGAGACATGGCACACGGCCTGCGACACGGGTGTGTCGCAGGGCGTGTCGAGCCCGTGTCGACCCTCAGCCCGCGAAGTTGACATTTTCCGCTCGACGAAGTGTCGAGACATGGCACACGGCCTGCGACACGGGCGTGTCGCAGGGCGTGTCGAGCCCGTGTCAACACTCATCCCGGGGTGTCGACACTTTCGGTCGACACAGTGTCGAGACAAGACACACGGCCTCGGACACGGGCGTGTCCCAGGCCGTGTTCGAGTGGACACGGGTTAGGACACGGGCATGTCCTAGAACCCGTGTAGTTCTCGGGTTGTTTTCGGGATAAATCGATGGGGTTACACGGCCGGCCACACGACCGTGTCTGGTGGAACATGGGCGAGTCAGGTCGAACACGGGCGTGTTCGATGCCCGTGTATTGTTCCAGGCGCGTCGATTTTGACGGCTAATGAGGCACACAGCCCTGGACACGGGCGTGTGCCAGGCCATGTTCGGTCCAGATTGGAAATTTCAGGCCCGAATCAAAGCCATCCGTTTCTTTAAGTTGGGATCCAACGACTGGGGATTGTTCCTGATGGGATATACCCGGGATTGGACCCTTGAAACCCTCACTTTTACTTGAGTGGTTATCTTTCTAAAGCTTAGAGAGAGAGAGGAGAGCCAAGGAAGGAAGAAGAAGCTAGATCCGGCCATTGGCGGAGCTTCGAAGTTCCAAATCACGAGCCGACTCCGGATCCACGGAGGCGAAGAGAGCGCGGTGCTTTTCATCCGCTTACTTTTCCATGGTGCCAAAGAAGAATGCTAGGGTAACGATCCTTTACTTGAGCATGTGAAGCTCTCCTTCTTTTGCATAGGAAGCCCTCTCTCGCGAGTTTGCGGTGAGTTGGAGGCGTTCCTTCGGGTAGATATGTAAAGTCCCCATTGTTTAGAGTTTGTATTCGAGAACGGACATAGGCATGATGTGTGAAGCCTACCCGGACATCTTGGTCTGGATCGGTGTTGTTGCATTGCATAAATGCCGGAGAAGACTCCGTGCGATTGGTTGTTTTTCGGCTTTTCTACGCGGTAGATTGCAACAGGGAGCCTTGGGGATTAACCCAAAGGTGCACCCGGAAAACTGGGCGGGTGCGTGATCTTGCCAACTTGTGGGCCTTGGAGCCATCTTGTACATAATTGTGTTATGTATTATTGTACGTTCGATTCACGGGCTTCGGGGAAACTTAACTCGTGCCGATGATACCAAAAGTGTCATGGCAAGTGAGCAATGGGTTGAGTGGAACCGTTCCTACTTTATGCCGCGGGCATAGAGGCTGGGTCTTGCTATCGATGACATTAACTTTGTCGTGACATAGGCTGTCAATGACATTAACTTTGTCGTGACATAAGATGTTGATGACATTAACTTTGTCGTAACATTTGCCTAAAAGACCAAATTGCTCACGATAGATTGCCGTCCTAGAGATGGTGGTGAGTTAGCAGCCTAGACTGCGATCACCGAGAATGTGACCTGAGAGCACGGGGCGTGTGGCCATGCATGCCAATGCCTGTGATGCAATGTATTTATACTCTGCTGGATAATGCTAATATAAATATAGGGAAGGAGCATCGCCGCCCCGAGTTGGGGGCGGGATCGTTATAATTTGGTCAGCATTGCTGACCGTTGCCTTGTTTTGCCATCGTGTGGTGGTTTGTTGCTTGCAGGTGCTGCTGGACCAAGCGATCAATAGCGGGCTAAAGGCCCAAATTGCGAAACTGGCCCTCGAAGGCCTAATTGGAGTGTTTCCTGCTTTTACTCATGTATGACCGGCCTGCGTGCCGTGGTTTGTAAATCATGTAGTATTGATGTAAACCGTTTTGTAAGGCCTTAAGGCTTGTACTTGTGTATATACAATATTCCTATTTGGTATTAGTGGACATTCATGCTTTTGTGCTGGGTTCTTTATTGCAACTTATTAAACTGCTTCCGCTAGAATGCTCTGTGTAGGACGTTATGATTGGTTGGATGGTTTCCATTGAGTAACCACCCGGTCTGTCTGTAGTATATGACGTCGGGCCCTGGCCGGACCTACTGCTATATGCTATGTGACAGATAGAGGGTGTTACAGCTGACACCTTCGAGTGACTTCTAGCCCTGCCATCTAGGTGAGAGCCTGACAGCGGGATCTGCTCGAGGTCTAAGGATGACACCGAGTGACTTCCAGCCCTGCCAGCTAGGTGAGAGCCTGACAGCGGGATCTGCTCGAGGTCTAAGGATGACACCGAGTGACTTCTAGCACTACCAGCTAGGTGAGATCCTGACAGCGGGATCTGCTCGGGGTCGAAATACACTTCACTTCTTCATGCAAACTCATTTTGACAGCATTGGCGTGTTAAAGAACTTTAATTAAAAAACAAAGCTCCACTTACATGTTTCAAGGGAAAAAGCATTTTAAGTCGTCACCACTGCAGCTGAGACTTAGGGTCTCTCCCTCCACATTTTGGAGTCGATACCCCCTGATTTTAAAGCTTCTTTTACAATAAATGGACCTTCCCAGCTGGGGTTGAGCTTCCCCACGGATGCTGACCTCCATCCTCCAGCCATCTTCTCCAGCACCAAATCCCCCTCCACAAATTGCTTGACTCTGACATGCTTGTCAAAGTACTTGGCCATCCGCCTCTTCATCTCTTCTTGTCGGACGACAGAAAGTTCCCGCAGTTCTTCCACCATGTTCAGGGAGATCCGTAGCTCCTCCTCATTCTCAGCCTGCCATTCTTCCCTGCCTTTCCTGGCCGCCACAACGCGAGGTGTTTGAATCTCAAATTCCACGTGGAGCACTGCCTCGCACCCATGAGAGAGCTTGAAGGGGGTCTCTCCAGTAGCTGTGTTGGGGGTGGTCCTGAAGGCTCAGAGAACCACGAGAAGCTGCTCCACCCAACTCCCTTTCAGATTTTCGACCTTCTTCTTTAGGAGGTTGACAATGATCTTGTTCGCGGCTTCCACCTGCACGTTGCTCCTGGGGTGGTGGACTGAGGCGAACTTAAGGTCTATCCCAAGCTGCTCGCAGAAGCTAGTAAATTCCGCACTGGCGAACTGGGGCCCATTATCCGTCACAATGTCCTGAGGGAGCCCATGGAGGCAGATGATCTCCCCCAACACAAAGTTCCTAATGACCTGGGAAGTTACCTTGGCCAGCGCCTTCACTTCCAACCACTTGGAGAAATAATCAATCATCACCAGTAGGAACCTCCTCTGCCCACTGGCCTGGGGGAACGGTCCAACCAAATCCATTCCCCAAATGGCAAAGGGCCAGGGGGATGTGATACCTTTGAGTCATTGAGCAGGCTGTAGCTGGAGGGGAGCGAATAGCTAGCATTTATGGCACCTTCTTGCGAACTCCGTTGCATCACGCAGAGGGTGGGATAGAAGTACCCCTGACTGACAATCTTCCCTTCCAGGGTCCGACTCCCGGAGTGCTTCCCACACTCCCCGGAGTGGACTTCTACCAAGATTCTTTGTACTTCCCCCTCGGCCACGCACTGAGCCAACATCCCCGATAGAGTCTTCCTGTACAACTACCCGTCCTGGAGGTGGTAGTATCCCGATTTGTGCCTGAACTTCTTCTTGTCCACCCCCTCTGGATACGCTCCCGTGGAAAGGAAGGTCGTGACCGAGTCCATCTACGAGGGCCACAGATCTATCTCCATAAGCTCCCCATCTTCAATGGAATGGCGGAATAAGTCAGTGATGGCACCCCCCACTCGGGGACCATGCTTCGCTACCTAATCTGCCTGCTAGTTCTCCTCCCGGGGCACGTGCTTGATAGAAAAAGTTTGGAACGTGCCGATGACCCCCTTTAATTTGGCTAAGTATAGCCACAGGGTAGGCTCTCTGTAACATCCCATTTCTAACTACACCCCTAAGAGTGGTTTTGGCCATGACTAGGTCATGACAAAACCCTAGGAAGCTAAAAAGGGCCAAGTGATAAAGGCAAAGGTGAGAATCACCTTAGTCTGCCTATGGCACAACCTCATCACAAAACCTAGGGTTTGACCTTAGGGCTTCACCATGACTCCATGACCCCACCACAACATCACTAACCTATCAGAGGGTCCACTAGAGCCTTAAGGGTCCATTGGAGTCAACCCAAAGTGGCCAATTTGACCTAGGAGCACCATAGGCCTAAATTGGGCAAGGTGCCCTAACAAAGGGCATTTGACCTCTATTGTGCCCAACCAACCTTTCCCAGGTCTTCCTAGACCAAACGTGAGGTCAATGGGTCACTAAGGACACATTGGGTTCAGTTCTAGAGGCCAAGTTGACCCAAGTCAACTCAAGCCCCTAATCTAGTCAAAGTACCCTTACTAAGGGTAGGTGACCTCCAAAGTGCAAGGTAAACCTCCATAGCCCTTCCTAGACCTCAAGGGAAGCCATGGAATCACCAAGGACCCCTTGGGGTCAACCCAAATGGTCATGTTGACCTAAGTCAACTCTAGCCCTAAAGAGGTCAAAATGCCCTTACCAAGGGACAAGTGACCTCCAAGATGCCAAGTCAGCCCTATCCAACCCTACCTAGTCCTTAGGGGAGATCAATGGGTCACCAGGGACACTTTAGGGGAAACCAAAAAGGTCAAAAATACCAAGGTCAACCCAAGCCTACCTTGGGTCAACCTAGACCAAATAGGCTAGCCCAAGTTCAAACCTCCTCATGAGGTTTCTTTAGGAGATAATGTGTATGGATGGGTTGCCAATAGACCTCCAGATTGACCAAGTAAACTTGGTGACTAGGAGAGAGGGTGAGCTTCATTTCCATGGTTATGGAGGAGAGAGAAAAATGCATGAAGGGGGAAGGAAGGGGATCGGCCAAGGGGAGGCCAAAGGTCACCTTTAATGGCTGAATTCAACTCCCCTAGGGAAGGGGAGAAGTTTCCAGCCACTTCCCTGGCAACCAAGGGCCTGATTCAGCCCCCTCCACCATGGCCGAATGTAGCCATTAATGGCCTTAATGGCCATTGATAATCCAGCCTCGCCCCTCCCCAACTGAGTCTTTAAACACCTTCAGTGGGCCGAGAGGAGGATTTCCCAGTCCTTACCTGAAGAAACCGAGCCTCCACACTGTGTAGTTACAGAAATCGAGCGGCGCCATCTTCAAAGATGGCTTTCCGGCGATCTTCTCGACTTCAGGCCGCCGGCAAGGTCCGCCTCCATTCCTTCTTTCATGGGTAGATCTTAGAAATCTTTAGGGCCAAGGTTCGGGCTCAATTGAGCCCGATCCAAAGGGAAATTTATCTGGTTTTCCCCAAAAACGCAACCATCAGGATCGCCGGAATAGGGCTCTCCGGCGGCTGTGACGCCGCCTGGCGACAGCCACCACCTCAACGAAGGTGATGGTGGCGGTGGCCGGCCTGGGAGGCGGCTGGATGGCCGGCGACAACCGTTTGAAACTTTCCCAGGAAGAATAAATCCTAGACGTCGGCTCAAGGTAGAAGTTGAACGAATCCCGTCCATTTGCGCCAAAATTCGTGCTATATTTGATTTTAAACTATAGTATATCAATTTCTGATTATTTAATTATGTCACAGATTTTGTATTTATTGGTTTTAATTTTTAAAAATATTTAGATGCTAGAACAAAAAAAGTGGTCAACATAGAAAATGAAGCCCTTGAAGTCTAATTTAAGTTAAAATTGATTTCACTCAATGTGGGTTCCTGATTAGACCACAGCACCAATAATGGTGGGCCCTATACCTAGGGCTATCCTGAGATTCAAATGGATGCCCACCCTTCATCCCTTGTCCAAATGTCTGAGATTTGGGCAGGGAGTCTATCCTATCTATATCTAGGGCTTGTCCAAAATTTAGAATTTTTGGAGAAGGGTTTTCTATAGTTTTTATGAAAATTTAATAATCCATGAATAAATTATCTAGTTGTCTTAAACACCTCAAAATCACCCCAAATTTGGGAGGGAGGTCATAGAGGGCATGTTAGGGCTCTAGTAAACGTTTTATCTTATTTGGAGCTATTTTGGTTAGGTATTTATCCAACCCTAGGTTTTCCCCTTTTAGGGTTAAATAGGTCAAGCATCCACTTTGGGTTTTGAGTCGTCAAATCACCTCAACAGAGGTTGATATTATGGCCACTGACCTTTTAAAGTATGACTCACCCTCCAATGGAATTTGGGGTGGTTAAGTGTAGGGTAGCCCTAGAACCCTAGGGTGGGTTCCTTAATGGGGATTATTAGGGTTTGAAGAACATAGGGTCAAATGACCTTGGATTGACTTGAAACTTTGTGGAGAGGACCATAGGATTAGTATAGTTCTCTGGTTAAAACTTTAGGGAATTTGAAAGCTTTAAACCCCCTCAAAACCCTAACTCTAACTTAGGGCACAAACCTTGTAGGGATAGAAAATGTCACTTAAACTCTTTGAAAAGTGATGAGGTTTGGGTTGAGTTATTTTTGAGGTTAGTACAAGCTCTGGAGATTTTATCATGAATTTAGGATTATTAATTTGGATACTTCATTAACAAATTGGTAATTTATATTATTTACTTAAAAATTTATTAGGAATAAAACACTTGCTGGAAATTGATGAAATTAAGTCAGAGGATGTTTTATTTTGTTTTAAAGCTCTGTGCAATTTTATAGAATTTTTGGATCATTATTTTTAAGGGTTGCTTCATTAAGTATGGTTTCCCATGAAAATTTAATTTAATTTATTTTGGAGTCAAGCAAGCCTCAAAAATTATGATTTTTGTACAATGATCTTTTCTGAACCATATTAAGATTCTGTAATTTTTACATAATTTTTTGATGAGTACTATTGGTACTTCCGTCTTTACATATGATTAAGGGAGTTATTTTGGATAGATTAATTAGAGGTCAAATATTCTCTGAAAAATTATAGAAATTAATATCTAGTCATTTATCTCAGTTATTTAGTGTTCAAAATTTTTGGGTGTCCATTACTTGAGTAGATCATATAGTTCATGTTCAAAATTGCCCATGGCCAAACATTTGGGAAAATTCAATAAATATCAAATTAATTAGAAAAATTATGTATCTCTGATTTTATACTAAATTTATTATGATAGACCTCTGGTAAATTTTATAGGAGATTTTGAAGAAAATCCGGAGTACCTCCTTTATACATTTCATATAGTATAGGGTGGTCTGCATATAGTAACTGCGAAAACTGAACTAGACTAGGTAGTGAATTTTGGAGAGTTAAATCCTCAGTAGGTTGCTGGTTTGGGTAAATAAAGGAATTCATCATTGCAAGACAGGATTTGTAGAGTGATAGGATGACTAGTGTTAGGTGGTGCTCGGGATCGGCAAAAGATCGTCCTTCCCGTAGGGAGGAAGTGTTTAATGCACTAGGGCTAGATTCAGTGAAATTAATTAAGGGTTGGGAAATCGGGTAGCAATCAATAATAGTAAGTGCCATGCGAAAGGGAGCTTTGGGCAAAATCCCATCATAGTTCCTAGTGCCTTCGAGAGCCCTTCACGGGGTATACCTTGGGCAGTCCTGGGCTAACGTAAACTGTAGGAGTGATAAATCTTAAAGAGCAATTAGAATAATTAGGGGTTCACTTTCACACAACCCGGTGTCTCGGGAAGTTGGTTTGACTCAGTTGATATTTGTGGAAAGGTGCAGGATGGCACGACGAGCTTTGGCTCGATTGATGTTTGTGACGGACAGGATGGTCCGGGGAGCTTTGGCTCGGTGTTGATACATAAGGTTGCATGTGCATAAAGTAAAGGTGGTGGGTCATCGGTATTGGAGTGTCGATGCACCGACTCCAATATGTTGACTCGGCAAGTGTGGCTAGCACTTCGCCCACAGAAGTCCGGTTCGCCTGCCGACAAAAGTACGCAGGAGCTCCGCTTGGTGCACCAGTGTTGAGGCGTACGATAGGTCTGACCGGTAGTGCTTTACTAGTTTAGAGGTGGACGAGGCCCAACCCACCGCTTCCGTCTGCCACTACAGAGGTATCCTGGGAGGTTCGGCTCAAGAAAGGGGGAACTAAAGGTCTATGTGGAGAGAGTCGGGTGGGTGAGTTGCACTTGCATGATAGCATCATAACCCACTTGCATGTCATAGCATAATCATATCATAAAATCCCTATCACCTATTGTATAAGTGGTATGGGACGCTTATACAATAGGCCCTGCAAAACGACCCCTTGGTCTATAAGCTTGTGTGGGCAAGTTTATAAATTAAGGTTAAGTTCCTATTATATATATATATATATTGATGTTAATAACCGACACCCCAACGTATAAATTGGTATGGGACTTTTTATACGATGGGAGCCCTGTAAAAGATCCCTTGCTTATATGTTCCAGTATAAGTTAAGGATAATTTTCATACTTTACTCTACTACCACATGTACTATAACATTGCTAGTATAGGTTCGCTGTCATCTGTTTCTTGATTACTCTCCACCTTCAAGTTCTCCCCTTTATTCCTCTCTGCTCGGTGCCTAGGGGCCATGGGGGAAGGGGTGGGGGATGATAGGACTTAGTCTTTTATACTAACGGTTTTCGAACAACATCATTTAGGGGATCGTGGAGCCCAGCATGGAGGAGCAGCCCCGCAGGTCGGCAAGCTTGGAGATGGGGCAGTCTAGCACCGGAGTTCAGACAACAGGGACTGTTATCCCCTGACCTGAGTAGTGTTTCATTTTGCTTCCGCTTGAGTGACTATGTAGTGAGGATTTGATGTAGCGGGCTTAAGCACTTATTTACAGTACATTATATTATGTGGACTCTCCCTTCGTGGAGATATATTTACTCTGATGTGATTGTATTTTGTGGACTTTTGGATAGAGTTTTACCAGACTTGTGCTTACTCTACTTTTGTTGCTTTTCTGTTATCGAATCGGCCGGTAGAATCGGCGATTTGCGGTGATGACCCCTTCAGGGCGTGAAGGTTTCACCGCAAAGCGTCGGTTCTGGGCCTAAGACCCCGGTGTCTCAAAAAGAAAAAAAGGGTGTCTTACAAGTGGTATCAGAGGAAACCTGGATCGAAAAATAACAGTCCACAACCCCTGGGTCACCCCCCCGTGAGTTTTGTTTGGGGACAAACTAAGAAGCAAAAGCAGTGGTGTGCCCATATGAGGGATCACATGTAAATTGTCCACTTTTTATTAGGTATTGAGTCGATTACCTACTAATGTAGTTTGTTTTGCAGCCCCCAGCTCAGCACACTCCACAAGACGGAGCTCAGCAGACTCCGGACGTTGTACCACCTCCCCCGGTCCCCACTCCATTCCTACAGTCGGAGATGGGACAAACTCTGACAGCTATCTTGGAAGCTTTTAGGGCCCAACAGGTTCCGGCTCCGCAGCCAAACCCGGGGGCCAACTGGCTGAGCATTTTCCGAGGACTTGCTCCCCCATCCTACTTGGGGACTGAGTCGTCCGTTCGGACAGAGGAGTGTCTGGATATTATGTATGAGATGCTGACCGGGATACGGTGACCTTTGGAGGAGAGGGTGCCCTTGGTGATCTCCTGCTTGGAGTCGCATGCAAAGAGATGGTGGAAGACCTCGCTGGACACGACATTTGCGGATAGGGAAGTAGCAGAGATTTCTTGGGAGGATTTCAGGGGCGCGCTGTTTGAACACTTTGTTCCACAGTCGGCCAAGGATGAGCTGGAGGATAGTTTTTGTAGTTGAGACAGGGGAACAAGATGGTGGTGGAGTACCACCGAGAGTTCAACCATCTAGCCCGATTTGCAGATTCTTACCAGTTGGATGAGGCGGGCTATAAGAAAAAGTTCTACAAGGGCCTGTAAGAGGAGCTAAGGGAGACTCTACTGTTTGTATCTGACGGGCCCATTTCTCGGATACTAGATATGGCAAAAAGGATAGAGGCTGATTAGCAAGCTACTCGGGGCCGGAAATGGCCAACGAAGGATCAGGATTGAGGAGCAAGGAACGATTAGAGACGAGCCCGTATTACGGACGGGAGGAGGGTCAAGGACCAGCCTCGTTAGGAGGCAAGACATGAGACAAGGGAACAAGTGGTGGTGGCTCCACCACCTCTTCAGACACGGGAGGGACAGAGACCCGGGGGAATGGCATATCCCCCGCCAGAATGCTTCAATTTCAATCAGGTGGGGCACATCAGGAGGAACTGCCCCATGAGGGGGGAACCCCCACCAGCACCATCGACTGCCCAGCCATCGAAATATTTTGGAGGTCGAGGTCATGGCCGAGGACGTGGATACCAGGGAGGGGATCATAAACATGAAAGGGATCAGGTGTATGCTTTGGACCTGGCGCAGCCTCGGAACCCAGAGAAGGTCATAGCAGGTATGCTAAGATGTTTAATTGTTTTAAAAAAAATCCCCTTTCTCAGTTAGCAAATTTGTAGAACTGCACTAGGTAGAATAAATAGGAAAGGAAACTCGTTATAGAATACTAAGACATTTAACCGCCCTAGGTATAGTCTTCATCAGCGGCAAGCCCGCCTATACGCTATTTGACACGGGTGCTTTACACTCGTTCGTGTCAGAGGCCTTCTTGGAAGGGCTGGAAGGAGTGGAACGGTCCACAGGCCTGATGAGGAGGGTGCGTCTACCCGACGGATTGGTGCTATGTACCTCTGCCCACTGCAACATGGAGGCAGAGATTAGTGGAAAGTCATTCGAAGTATCGGCAACGATCCTAAGGATGCTTGTCTTCGAGCTGATCCTGGGCAAGACATGGTTGCACTGGAACCATACCCAGATTGATTGCCAAGCAAAGATGATCATCGTGAGGCACGGGACTCTGTCATTATCATCGAAGGTATAAGACCTGCCTCTCGTATACTCTTATCTTCAGTACAGGCCGTTAAGGCCCATCTGCAGGGAGAGGAGGTTAGTCAGATTCTATTTGAGATGGCGGAAGCCAAGGGGTCTGTCGCAGACATCCCGGTGGTGCGAGATTTTGCTGACGTCTTTCCAGATAAACTGCCAGGACTACCTCTGCACCGAGAGCAGGACTTCCAGATATAGCTTTTGCCGAGGGCCAAGCCGGTATCCAGGGTCCCTTACCGGATGGCTCCGAAGGAGTTGACATAGTTTCGAAGTCAGTTGCAGGAACTAGTAGAGGCAGGGTTTGTCCGGCCAAGCTCTTCGCCGTGGGGATCCCCGGTGCTATTTGTCATGAAGAAGGACAGAAGTCTTCGCTCGTGTATTGATTATCGAGTGCTGAACAGACTGATGGTCCGGAATACATACCCGCTGCCACGGATTGACGAGTCATTTGACCAACTGGAAGGAGCACATTTCTTCTCGAAACTTGACTTGAGGTCAGGTTATTACCAGCTACGAATTCGAGAGGAGGACATTCCGAAGACCGCCTTCAGTAGTAGGTAAGGACTGTTTGAGTTTACAGTGATGCCATTCAGGCTCACAAATGCGCCGTCAGCATTTACAAGCCTTATGAACAGGGTATTCGAGGAGTATTTGGATGTATTCGTCATCGTATTTATTAACGACATCCTCGTCTACTCAAGGACGGAGGAGGAGCATACACGACACCTGACTTTGACTCTAGAGATGCTACGGGAACACCAGTTGTACGCGAAGTTCAGCAAATGCCAGTTTGGGCTAAAGGAGGTGGCCTTCTTAGGTCATATCATCAGCGGTGCAGGGTTGGCAGTAGACTCGGCCAAGAATCGGGCAGTTCAGGATTGGCCACCGTTGAATACAGCCACGGATGTACGGAGCTTCCTGGGACTTGCCAGATATTACCGGAAGTTCGTCGAAGGATTCTCCGGATTGCACTCCCTCTTACATACCTGACGTAGAAGGAATCCCCGTTCATTTCGACGCCACAGTGCGAGGCGGCTTTGTGGAGTTGAAGGGTCGGCTTACCTCGGCTCCCATTCTCACTCTTCCGTCGGGAAGGGTGGGATTCCAGGTGTACATAGACGCCTCCTATCAGGGGTGGGTGCCGTTCTGATGCAGAACGGGCATGAAATAGCCTACGCCTCCCGACAGCTGAAGATACATGAGAAGAACTATCTGTTGCATGATCTGGAGATTGGTGCAGTGATCTTTGCTCTGAAGATTTGGCGACATTACTTCTACGAGGTTCACTGTGACATCTTCTCCGATCACAAGAATTTGAGATATGTGGACACACAGAATAAACTCAACATTAGACAGAGACGTTGGGTGGAGTTCCTGTCAGATTACCAGTACACCATACACTACCATCCCGGGAAGGCGAATGTGGTGGCAGATGCTTTGAGCCGGAGAGGAGATACCTCAGGGAAGGGACCACAACTGATGTCCATGGAGCTAGTCCGATCTTTCAGAGATATGCAGATATTCCTAGTATCCGAGAATGATCCAGAGCTGTACATGGAGTATCTAGCATCGATGGTTGCCATAGATGATATTCAGGACCATATCCGGGACGGACAGAAGACAGATGCATGGGCAGAGCCGATATTCCAAGCCTTGAAGGAGGGTTCGACGGGAGATTATTCACTAATAGATGGATTGTTATATTTCAGAGGCAGGGTCTATATACCCGCAGGAGATCATATTCGGGAGGACATCATGGCGGAACCACATTATAGCAGATATTCTATACACCCGGGGATCACCAAGATGACGACAGACTTGAAGAAGACGATGTTCTGGCCAGGGATGAAGAAGGACATCACATACTTCATGACTCATTGCGAGGCATGCCAGCTAGTGAAGGCGGAGAGAAGAAACCCCACATGAATACTACATCCACTTCCGGTGTCGGAGTGGAAATTTGAGGAAATCGCGATGGATTTCATTCATGGCCTTCCCCGGTCACGGATGTGTAACGATTCGATTTGGGTCATCGTCGATCGGCTAACGAAGGTGGCCAGATTCATTCCGATCAGAAAGGATGACCTGGTTGGGGTACTAGTGCAGAGATTCTTAGAGCAGTTCATTCATTACCACAGGGTACTCTGGACGATCGTGTCAGATCAGGATGGTCGGTTCACATCCGGGGAGTGGGGATCCGTGCAGGCTTACTTAGGCATGCGGCTTACCTTCAGCACAACATTTCATCCCCAGACGGATGGGCTGACAGAGCGCACCAACCGGACATTGGAGGACCTCCTAAGGCTATGCATTCTGGATCGAAACAAACCTTGGGAGAAGCTTTTACCACTGGTCGAGTTCTCCTATAACAACAACTACCAGTCCAGCATAGGGATGGCTCCTTATGAAGCCTTGTACGGAAGGAGATGTAGGACTCCACTTTCATGGATTCAGGAGGAGGATTCGAAGGCGTTGGGATCGGATTTTGTAGAATACACCGAAGCTCAGGTGAGACTGATACGGGACAGAATGCTGGAAGCACAGAGCAGACAGACTAAGTACTACGACGCCCGACACCGTCAGGTATAGTTTCAGGTGGGAGACTGATGATTTGCTTTGCTAACAAGTAATAACTCAATGTGATTTCATTCTAAATTCTAATATAACTATGTAAATGGGCTTAAGCTAGATTGAATTAACATTCCGGCAAGTGCACCTATCAATCATAGTATAGGAGAAATCTACATCTCGTGTCGTATTCCACAGGGTCGTTTCAACTACTCGTACTGACCCTCCCTTTATTATCATACCTATAAATAAAAGTGATATTTAAACTACATTAACCTAAATATGACCATTTGGATAATTCAGCATTAGAGAAGAAAAAATGATAAAAGACATGAAGCTTTTAAGCGATTACATGAACGAACTCATTTATTAGTTCAATTCTAAGTGATCATGAAATGAAAAGACTATTAAATTTGTTGTAATGTAAAGGTTAAATGTTCATCAAATTCTCTCTCGAGTAATTCTAAATCTAAACCTAAGATAGTAAATTTTCTCTCGAACAATTTACAACACTCAAGTTCGCATTAAGTAAAGTACCCTTATTACTACATAAATTCATGAATTTTATCTCTAAACTAACATGAATCCTTTTACTCGTGTTCTAATTTTCCAAACAACATATCTCGTAATCATAGAGTTTGATTTACAAAGAGAATTAACACCACAATATGAACATACAAATATCATTACAAAGAACCAATTTCTCAATCTAGCAATTTGCAAATTATGTAAAGCAAAGAAGTAATTCATAAGGAAGATTAAACTCTTTGTTTGCAATCATAACCACGAATAAAATACCACAAATTTAACATAAACAAAACGATACATGATTACTAGAATGTTCAAATAGAAGTTCATGCAAATTAAAACAAAAATTGAAGATGAATCATCAAGAGAAAGGAAGGATTAAAAGGGATTAATGATTAGATAAAAATACATATAAAATACCCTTCAATCCTCCTTGTCTTGGATGCTCCCCTTCAGCCTTCAGCAGTTCTCCAATCCAGAAATGATCCAAAAGTTCTAAACAATTTTTTCTACAGGAAATATATAGTCCCATTGCAAACAGGTCAGACACGGGTTCCAACACGGCCGTGTGTCAGGCCGTTTGGACGGTTCCTAGGCGATTCCCCACGAGCAGGCATGTCTGGTAGTGGGTCGTGTCAGATGACACAGGTATGGACACGGCCGTGTGTTCGGCCGTGTTCTTCAGACACGGGTTGGTCGACAGGCATGTTTAATATGACACGGGTAGGCACACGGGCGTGTGGCCTACCCGTGCGAGTCTCTATCTCCTGCGTGCAATTTCTTCAGCTCCAGGTGTATAGGATACGGGTAGGCACACGGCCGTGTGTCAGGCCGTGTGCACCAAATTTTCGTCCTGTCATCGGCCATGTTGACTCCGTGAACTCCTCTGTTTGCTCTGAGACTTTTAGGTCCATTGGTTGGCATTACCTACAATAGAACAATGGAAGAATCAATAAATAGTTTATTACAGGGAATGCCAAAGACTTCTAAATGCACTCTTCTATCTATGATACGACAATTTCTTTACTATTATCGTGAAATCAACACAAAAATGGGCAGGAAATAGTAGACATGATTACAATTATGATAGTAAAAATCCTATCATAATCGTACTCATCAAATACCCCCAGACTTAGATGTTTGCTTGTCCCTAAGAAAACTAATTCAAACACTTGGGTTACCATTAAATAATTTTGCCTCCGCACACTGGTTGCTATGAATTTAAGAGAACTTTGATGATGTAATCACATAGGAAATAGTTTAGCAGACTTTTCTAAATATAACATAGTCTTAAAATTCTTCCAATATATCTGTTAACTATCTCTCACTCGTTTTTAGAAATAAAAGTATAGTCATCTTTACTAAATATGAGGAGAAAATAACAATCTTTATATGATACGTATTAGTATTTCAAAACTTATAAGTACCCATATTGATAATCATGAGCTTACCCTTTTTACACACTCATCACAGCACTAGTTAGAATTAGTAAGGTCGGATCCTTAGGACTTGAATTTTTGTGTAGCCTTTTTGGCTTGGGATAGAAGATTAAAGGTGAGATAATTAAAGATAAGTTCGATGAATTTTTTCACACCTAAATCTTGATTGAGCCTTATGTTGGAAGATACCTTAACATACTTCAATTTTATATAAACACCCCCAGACTTTGCAATTTGTATATTTCCCACATTTTGAAGGGCACTCTATTTTTTTATATATATTTTTTTCTTAACCAAGGGACCATAGTAGGGATCATTCCAAGTGGGTCCAAGTATACATGCACTCAGGCCACATATCACTATGTCTTTTTTTTGTTCAAAGTAGGGATCATTCCAAGTGGGTGCAAGTATACACGCACTCAGGCCACATATCACAATGAACAAATCATTCCAAGAAGGCATCAATGATAGGTGTGCTAATAGGTAAGGATTTGGCCTTGGTGAATTTTAGTAGTAGAGTGTCAAAAGAATATGGATTAGGTTCAAATTGGGTGTGCACGGGTATCATGTTAAAGGTTTTGGGTTAACAAGGCTCAAGCTATCCAATAGGAGGCCTAAGTCATTTCCGCCCTTACTAATTAACCTATGTAATGTTTTGAGGAACGCTAGAGGGTAAGTCCTAGACATCAATAGAGAGTAATTTTTCATTTTAAAGCCCTAATACCAAATTATAAAAATGTTACACTCATCGACTCACTTTATTATAGATAAGTATATTTTCTAAAATAGAGTGTTGGATAGTTACTAATATAGAGGAGTAATATTAAAAGTAAATTATATAGAGAAAATTAAGCTAATGAATTTCTATGCTTAATTACGAAATCAACAAAGTTGAATACTCTATGAGTCTACATCAGTTCGTTTTAATCAGCGTGCGAAGTTAAATTAGATAGTTATAATCCCAAATAAATGAATAATGAGAGCTTAAAAGATCAAACAAAAATTTGTAGGGGGGGTATAACAAACTTGAGTATTATGATAAGTAGATTAGAATCAATTGTAACCACATGAATAGCCATTCTACCCCCAGACTTAAGATTTGCAATGTCCTCAGTGCAATGTAAAAAGCGGACATAGAGTGATTTCACGATGACATAAGAAAAAAAACTGCTATCATAATAAGTAGAAGAGCACAGTAATGAGACAGGAGCTGAAATGAAATGTACTGATATATAATAGGTAAAAGAACTAAATACACTGATATAAGAAATAGTACAAGATACAATACATAAAGATAACACTACATCGATGCACATCAGAAGTTAGCAGGGTGGTCGGTCTCATCGTCAGGGAAGGAATGCGGGGCTGGAGCTGGTGTCTCTCTAGGAGCGATCCCTAGGTGGTCTCTGATCTGGATCAGGATGGCCTCGGTCCGCTGCTGGGACTCCTCAATATGTTGTAGGCGCGGCGAGAGCTCGGTGTCAAAGAACTGTCGAAACTCCTGCGAGTACCGTGAATGAGGTGGCGGGGGTGCAGTAGAAGACTCGCCATGAGAGTAAGTGGAATGGGGCGGAGGCACCAATGGCACATCGAGGTCAGGATCTACCTCATCATCACTGTCATCCTGTACATGCGGCCCACGTCATGTAATAGAATATATGACACCTCCCCGGCCCTGACGGGCGGTGACGAGGCGGAGGGAGCGAAGACTGGCCATCATGATAGGCACGGTCTTCGCCACCACTGTCATCTGGGGGAGGGCTGAAAAGATGCCATATTCTTCACCAGGAGAGTAATGTAGGGTGCTACACAAATAGAACCTACGCGGGGGGTTGTCGCCTGATGGAGAATGAACTGGGCTAGAAGATAACCGAGATGTAGAGGATAACGTGAAGTCATGTTGTAGAGGTATAGCAGGTCCTGTCGACTGACAACAACGGAGCTTTCGCCCCGGCCGCTCAACGTGTGGCTAAGGAGATGGTGGATGTAATGGAGGGCGGGAGAAATCAACTTAGAGGCCTTAGATCACTTGGCCTCATACGTGCTAGTGTCAAAAGAAATTTGGCGCCAGATGCCGCCGACAATATCGCGATTAAGGAGGTCGAAGTGGAGCTCGGGATAGACAACACTAAAGAGGAATGACTCCTCATACACCCCTAAATACTGGGTGAACTGGAGCATGGTGAGTGTATAAAATGTGCCACCCACTCGAAATGAAATTATCCCCTCGGGCGCGTGCGGCGCATTAATGAAGTTAGGCCGAAAGTTGCAATAAAACGAAGACAGGAACTCTAACGTGAGTTCCCTAAATCCTAACTCCTCTATGACAAAAAATTGATCCCAACCTGTTACAGAAATTAATGCCCTGACATCTCCAGCTAAATTTATCTATTCAAGCACACTCCAATCAATCATGCAGATATCTTGAAATTTTTTTCATTGTAAGCGGTTGAAGCGGGCAGTGTGCGATGCGCCGGTGAAAATTAGCAGAGCAGCAGCATCCCACCTTTCTGTTGAGACTTGCAGCTCCGGTCGGCGACGGCAACCTCCTTGACTTCTTCCGGACGACATGATGTAGAAGGAGAAAATGTGAGTAAAGGAAGACGAGAATTGGAGAAGTTGGTGCCCTCAAACTCAGGCCACAGAGAGAACTTGTGCTGGGAGAAGGTTTGGAATGAGCAGAAAAAAAATTCACACGGCCCTATTTAAAGAAGTTGAACACGGGTTCGCACACGACCGTGTGTGAACCCGTTTTAGGGAAAACCACGGCCTCGTGGAACACGGGGTGCGTCGATCCGTGTGTTGGATGTGAACACGGGTGCGCACACGGCCGTGTGTGAGCACCCGTGTTAGGGAATCTGAGGCCTCGTGGAATACGGGCAGCCTCGGTCCGTGTGGTCAAACTGGCAGGGGACAGTGCGTCAGGTGGACACGGGCGACGACACGGCCGTGTGTTGACCCGTGTCTCAGCTGGCACGCGTATAACGATTCGCGGGACACAGATTGGTAGGTGACACGGTCGTGTGTCATCCTACACGGGCGTGTCGGATGTCTCGACACAGCAGTCTCGACGACGTCGAGTAGAAGACATGGCTCGCCATACGGGTGGGTGTGATCCCGTGTTGTGCTCGGGAAGAATTTGGCCTTTTGCGGAATTAGTTCACACAGCTGGGCCTGAGCCTGTGTCGTGTACACGGTCACCCACACGGGCGTGTCGTGACCCGTGTGCCCCTCCAGTTTTGCATTTCTCCAACAATTTTTACAGAAATTTTTTTTTCATTAAATTTTTGATGGAAAATTTTTTTTCATTAAATTTTTCATTACAACTAACTAGATTTATACTAAAATAGAAATACTAGAAACACTTACTATAGTTTAACATGAAACTAATCTAGACGGAGGCAGGTCTCTAGACGAGTGAATCTCTAGGAAGTTCACCATAATAAGGCTTAAGTCGGTGACCATTAACCTTAAAATCTCCCTTCTCAGGGTGAGTTAGCTCGATGGTACCATAGGGAAAGACTTCTTTAACCTTAAAGGGTCCGGACCACTTAGACCTTAACTTCCCTGGGAATAAACGTAATCTGGAATTATAAAGGAGGACTTGGTCACCTTTTTGGAATACCTTGGTTTGCGAAGGTGACGGTCATGAAATAGCTTAGTTTTCTCCTTATAAATCCAGGAGTTCTCATAGACCATAGTTCTCCACTCATCTAATTCGTAAAGTTGGAGTTTACGCTTCTCTCCTATAGAACTAGTGTCAAAATTTAAAGAACGTATTGCCTAATACGACTTGTGTTCTAATTCTATAGGCAGGTGACAAGATTTACCGTAGACCAATCTAAAAGGGGTGGTCCCTATAGGTGTTTTGTAGGCGGTCCTATATGCCCACAAACAATCGTTAAGTTTACTAGACCACTGCTTCTTATTCCCTTCTACAGATTTTTCTAGGATCCTCTTAAGCTCTCTATTGGAAACTTCAACTTGCCCACTAGTTTGAGGATGATAAGGAGTGGCTATCCTATATGTAACTCCATATTTTTTTAATACTTTGTCTAGTTGTAAATTTAAAAAGTGTGAACCCCTATCGTTAATAAGTGCACGTGGTGTGCCAAATCGTGCGAATAAGGATTTCAAAAATCTAATTACAACCGTACTATCATTAGTAGGCAGAGCTTGCGCTTCAACCCACCTTGATACATAATCTACAAGCTACCAAAATATATTTATTCCCAAAAGAAACTGGGAATGGTCCATAAAATCTATACCCCACACATCGAATACTTCACATTCAAGGATAAATTTTTGTGGCATTTCATGTAATTTAGAAATATTACCTGCTTTTTGGCAAGAATAATATGAAAGCACATACCTTTGGGCATCCCTGAATAGAATGGGCGAATAAAAACCGGAATCAAGAACCTTTTTAGCAGAGCGATTTGCTCCATAGTGACCACCAGCAGGACCTGAATGACACTGCTCCAAAATCTTCCAATCCTTCCTCCTCCGCTGATACACACCTTCTTATAACAGAATCTGCACATATCCGAAAAAGAAAGGGGTCCTCCCAAAAGTAATATTTCAAATCAGAGAAAAATTTCTTTTTCTGCTGATATGAAAAGTCTTTTGGAAGGACCTTAGCCACAAGATAGTTTGCATAATCTTCAAACCATGGATAATCAAGATGTATATTGGTAGATATGGCAAATAGTGATTCCTCAGGAAATGTATCAGAAATTTCAGATTCATCTAACATTGATCGTAGTGGGTTTTCTAAATGTGAAAGATGATCTGCCGCTATGTTTTCCGCTCCTCGTTTATCCCTAATTTCTAGATCAAATTCTTGCAACAGAAGAACCCAACAGATAAACGAGGCTTTGCTTCTGCTTTGACTAGCAAATATCTAAGTGCAAAGTGATCCGTATAAACTACCACTTTGGACAATGTTAAATATGGTCTAATTTATCAAAGGCGAATACTACTGCTAGGAGTTCTTTTTAGGTAGTTGTATAATTCTCCTGTGCTTATTAAGTGTTTTGCTAGCATAAAATATTGGGTGAAAATGTTTGTTTCGGCGTTGTCCTAAAACAGCCCCAACTGCAAAACTACTAGCGTCACACATGATTCTTAAATGGTTAACTAAAATCGGGTGCGATCATAATAGGAGAATTAAATAATTTTCTTTTAAGAACTCAAAGGCATGTAGACACTCTTGTTCAAAAATAAAAGGTGTGTCTTTTTCTAATAGCCTTGTAAGTGATTTAGCTATTTTAGAGAAGTCTTTAATAAACCGGCGGTAAAATCCCGCGTGTCTTAAGAAACTTCTCACTGCCTTAACGGAGGTTGGTGGTGGTAATTTTTCTATGGTCTCTATTTTTGCTCGATCGACTTGGATTCCTTGGCTTGAGATCTTATGGCCAAGTACTAACCCTTCTTGTACAATGAAATGACACTTCTCCCAACTAAGCGCTAGGTTCGTCTTCTCACACCTCCTAAGAACTTTCTCTAAATTATTCAAACACAACTCAAAAGAGTTGCCAAAAACAGAAAAATCATCCACGATTTACTGTCTCCTCTTCTGATAATCCGTTTGAAATATCTGTGGTATTAATTCCCACATACCTTAGGTTAGTGTTATGGATAAGTCGTTCTGGGTCAGGATGAAATGTTACTAGCCCAGAATTTCTACCCCTGGTCATAGACTAACAGACTACAAAAAACAAATATTATGCGATATAATTATTCATAAACTAGATTACAATTATATAAACAAAAATTGGTAGATTAATAAAGATTAGGATTTCAAAATATTGAAAACGGTCCCCGGCAACGGCGCCAAAAACTTGATGATTTGCTTTGCTAGAAAGTAATAACTCAATGTGATTTCATTCTACATTCTAATATAACTATGTAGATGAGCTTAAGCTAGATTGAATTAACATTCAGGCAAGTGCACCTATCAATCATAGTACAGGAGAAATCTACATCTCGTGTCGTATTCCACAGGGGCGTTTCAACTACTCGTACTCACCCTCCTTTATTATCATACCTATAAATAAAAGTGATATTTAAACTACATTAACCTAAATATGACCATTTAGATAATTCAACATTAGAGAAGAAAAATGATAAAGACATGAAGCTTTTAAGCGATTACATGAACGAACTCATTTATTAGTTCAATTCTAAGTGATCATGAAATGAAAAGACTATTAAATTTGTTGTAATGTAAAGGTTAAATGTTCATCAAATTCTCTTTCGAGCAATTCCAAATCTAAACCTAAGATAGTAAATTTTCTCTCGAACAATTTACAACACTCAAGTTCGCATTAAGTAAAGTACCCTTATTACTACATAAATTCATGAATTTTATCTCTAAACTAACATGAATCCTTTTACTCGTGTTCTAATTTTCCAAACAACATATCTCTCGATCGTAGAGTTTGATTTACAAAGAGAATTAACACCACAATATGAACATACAAATATCATTACAAAGAACCAATTTCTCAATCTATCAATTTGCAAATTATGTAAAGCAAAGAAGTAATTCATAAGGAAGATTAAACTCTTTGTTTGCAAGCCTAAACACAAATAAAAGACAACAAATTTAACATAAACAAAACGATACATGATTACTAGAATGTTCAAATAGAAGTTCATGCAAATTAAAACAAAAATTGAAGATGAATCATCAAGAGAAAGGAAGGATTAAAAGGGAATAATGATTAGATAAAAATACATATAAAATACCCTTCAATCCTCCTTGTCTTGGATGCTCCCCTTCGGCCTTCAGCAATTCTCCAATCCAGAAATGATCCAAAAGTTCTAAACAATTTTTTCTACAGGAAATATATAGTCCCATTGCAAACAGGTCAGACACGGGTTCCAACACGGCCGTGTGTCAGGCCGTGTGGACGGTTCCTAGGCAGTTCCCCATAAGCAAGCGTGTCTGGTAGTGGCCGTGTCAGATGACAAGGGTATGGACATGACGGTGTGTTCGGCCGTGTTCTTTAGACACGGGTTGGTCGGCAGGCGTGTTCAATATGACACGGGTCGGCACACGGGCGTGTGGCCTACCCGTGTGAGTCTCTATCTCCTGCGTGCAATTTCTTCAGCTCCAGGTGCATAGGACACGGGTAGGCACACGGCCGTGTGTCAGGCCGTGTGCACCAAATTTTCGTCCTGTCATCAGCCATGTTGACTCCGTGAACTCCTCTGTTTGCTCCGAGACTTTTAGGTCCATTGGTTGGCATTACCTGCAATAGAAAAATAAAAGAATCAGTAAATAGTTTATTACAAGGAATGCCAAAGACTTTTAAATGCGCTATTCTATCTATAATACGACAATTTCTTTACTATTATCGTGAAATCAACACAAAAGGGGCAGGAAATAGTAACATGATTACAATTATGATAGTAAAAAGCCTATCATAATCGTACTCATCAAAGACCGGGTTTTCCAGAGATCCGACCCATACACAGAGTTTCACGAGTGCGCGGTCGGAAGAAGAAGCTCAGCCCTAGCTATATGGTCCCTTACAGGGTCCCGGAGCGGATCGGCCCCTAGCATACAGGCTGGAGTTGCCACTGGAACTGACAGGTTTACATGATGTGTTCCATGTTATTTCACTTAGGAGGGCTCTACTATGCCTGGAGCAGCAGATTTGGACCATAGATGGGCCGGTAGCTTCAGGCCGGTCAGTTCACTTGGAGGATCGATGACAGAGGAGTATGGATCTTACGTCGCAAGAGGGTTCCGTTAGTCAAAGTCCTGTGGAGAAACCATGGCCAGAAGGAGTATACCTGGGAACCGCAGTACCTGATGCGATAAAAGTATCCAGAGTTGTTCAGTCAGGTATACCTCACAACCTCTCAAGATGTTCAATTTGCTTTCCTGTTTTAAACTAGTAGGGCTGCTCTAGGAAGAGTAGAGGCTAATATTTTGTTTATTGGGACCTTGTCTTTTCCAATTGGGCGAATTGGTCATAGATTTAGGTTTCCATTTAAACCCCACTTAACAAACAAGGCATCGAGATGTAATCTTTCACTTCTTATGGGATGTTACAAACTTCCTTTTCTTCGATAGAAATTCCCGTAGGCTTAACCTTGATTTCGGGGACGAAATCTTTGTTTTGTTTATTGGGATTTGTAACATCCCATTTCCACCTAGACCCCAAAGAGTGGTTTTGGCCATTACTATGTCATGACAAAACCCTAGGAAGCTAAAAATGGCAAAGTGATAGAAGTCCAAGGTGAGAATCACCTCGGTCTGCCTATGGCACAACCTCATCACAAAACCTAAGGTTTGACCTTAGGGCTTCACCATGACTCCATGACCCCACCACAGCATCACTAACCTATCAAAGGATCCACGAGAGCCTTAAGGGTCCATTGGAGTCAACCCAAAGTGGCCAATTTGACCTAGGACCACCATAGGCCTAAATTGGGCAAGGTGCCCTAACAAAGGGCAGTTGACCTCAAATGTGCCCACCCAACCTTGCCCTGGTCTTCCTAGACCTATAGTGAGGTCAATGGGTCACTAAGGACACATTGGGTTTAGTCTTAGATGCCAAGTTGTCCCAAGTCAACTCAAGCCTCTAATCTGGTCAAAGTACCCTTAATAAGGGTAGGTGACCTCCAAAGTGCAAGGTAACCCTACATAACCCTTCCTATACCTCAAGGGAAGCCATGGGGTCACCAAGGACCCCTTGGGGTCAACCCAAATGGTCATGTTGACCCATGTCAACTCTAGCACTAAAGAGGTCAAAATGCCCTAACCAAGGGACAAGTGACCTCCAAGATGCCAAGTCAGCCCTATACAACCCTACCTAGGCCTTAGGGGAGATAAATGGGTCACCAGGGTGTAACGCCCCTAGCCGATCCAACGTGACAACGTCACGGCTCCGCTCTAGGCGACGCTACCGGGCTGCAGCCCAAGCACCCCAACCCCTCTCCCTCCACAGGCGGGTTGTTGGTGGCCACAGCCTCCCTTTGATGAGGTAAACTCGAAAGTCAAGCCCGCACTACGGGACTTCCCAGGAGGTCACCCATCCCAGTACTACTCCAGCCCGAGCACGCTTAACTATGGAGTTCTCCCCATCCGTTCATATGGTATATTCTAGAAGGTCCGGCCGGGCCCACAGTATATATCACAAAACAGGCGGTGAAGGTACAGGATGATACCAGAGTAGCGCATTGCACCTATCACAAATCATTCTAGCGGAAGCCTAGACTATAACTGGAACTCCTCATGAATGTCCAAACATAAAACTCCATATTTTATACAATATAGGAATGTCTTACAACAAGTACAAAGAGTTGGCCTTAGGGCCTTTACATGGCTTTCAAACAGTGGCATAAAACAATTGGCGCGCAGGCCAGCCACATGAAAAGAAAACCCACAACATAACATAGAGCCTTCGAAGGCTCACAACAGTAGCAGCAGCAACAACAGGTACATCAACCTCTATGCGTCCCGCTCGGCTCTCCAGCACCTGTACAGGGACAATCCACCCAACGGTGGCAAACAAAAGCAACGGTCAGCGTTCAGCTGACCAAATTATAACGACCCTACCCCTTCTCTCGGGGCAGCGGTATTCTTCCCTGCAAGCATATTAAATCACAAGTATGGCAATATATTATCAAAATGTGCTTTCACGCACACAAGCCATCACAACCGTTCGCCACCCGGCCCAACGGTTCGTGCACTCAGGGCACATTCTTGGTGTTCTGGCAAAGCTCTTGCCCACCACCGTATTAGGGTCACAACCCAACGGTAAATCTCTTGAGCATTTACTCCATGGCGTGTAGCCGGAGTTAGTCTTCCTACACCGGGATGGCCCGTAGCCCCCCATTATGTCATGGCGCGCAGGCCGAAGACTCTTGCTATGCGCTCCAACAGACCGCACCTTTTGGTCTCACGTCGGACGGACATAGCGCAGGTCGGATCCTCCACCCCCCGTTGCTCAAATCGCCTTGCCTTCTCCGAGTACCGCGTACTCATGGCTATATCAAAGGCGCGGGTCGGTCTCACCAATCCTGTTCTTGGCATTCAAGCCTGGGTATTTCGGTATACCCAATTTCTTAGCACAACAGCGGGTCTTTCCTGGGCCTCCCAGTACTTCCTGTGACTCTCTCCACAGGTGGACACCGCACAAACACAAATGTCAGGGGTCTTTCCTGGCTATCATGCCAGTACTTCCTGTTACTCGCTTCACAGTTGGACACCCTACGACATCAAGCATCACAAAGGGCCTTTCCTGGTCACACCAGTACTGTCTGTGCCTCATTCACAGGTTGGACCCAAAAACATCACATGGCTATTTTTCCTGGGCTACCACCCCAGTACTTCCTGCTACTCCTTTTCGCAGGCATAACCCGTAGACTCCTTAAACTACACGTTATCACGGAGTCTTCTCTGCTTCATTTGCAACATCACCAATCCAGACCAACCTGTCCAGATGGGCTTCACACAGCATGCCTATTCCGTACTCCATTTCCGGATCTATATGCTAACAAAAGGGGATGTCAAGCATCCACCCAAAGATTCCCAAAATCAGCCACCTCTTGGTGGGGGAAATCACAAGATATGCTAAAAGGAAGCCTTCACATGGCTAGGAAGAAAGTCGTTACCCTTGACGACCGCTTCGGTGCCATGACCTCAAATCTTGCTTGAAAGACTCGCAAGAGCGTTTCCTCCGCAACGCCGGCTTCGGAACTCTTGTCGGTAAACCACAGCACCACTGTTGGAACACCCTATTACTAATTTGGGTCAGGATCACTATGTCTCTAGGAACCTTTGCTTGACCTCCTGTATAGCTTAAAAGGTCAATTAGAATTGAGTCTAAGGGTTAGAAGTCTAGGTTTGGAAGCTGCCCTGAAGACCAAGTTTTTCTGTCTGGAGACTAAGTCTGATCGTCGAGCTCAGCACGACGATTCGTCGAACTCCGATCGACGATCGTCTAGCTCAACTTCGACAGATCGTCGAACTCCATTCGACGATCGCTGAGCTCAACTTCATAATATCGTCGAACTCCATTCGACGATCGGTGAGCTCAGGTCGACGATTTTGACTCTACCTTGGATCTTTATCTCTGAGCTCAGTTCGACGATCTTTAAGCTCAGATCGACGATTATTTTGCTGCTTAAGTTTTCCAGATCGCTGAGCTCAGCTCGACGATAGCAGAGCTCAGTTCGACGATTTCAGATAACTTCCAGAATTCAAACTCAAATCAGTTAGGAGTTATTCTGCAATTAATTCAGAGATTTGCTAGCCGTTTTCATTTAATTCTGGACCAAGTTTCAAGGGATTTTTCAAGGAATAATTCTATGGACTTTCCTCCAGAAGAGATTATGCAATTAAGGATGCAATCAATGCAGACCAACGGCTATCCTTGACAGAGAATGATATTCTATTCAGGACCAGAGAATAAAAGATAGAATGTTTTTGAATCTCTAACAAGAACAAGAAGAAGAACACACAATACAGAGAGAGAATACTGATAACAGAGACTCATTAAAAATCTTCTGTCAAAAAGAATTCTGAAGAACACTCATCAAAGGAGATCAAGCTTTCTCAAAATCCTCAGATCTCTTTAGTTTTCAAAGTGTTCAAGGCCAACATATTTCAAGACTCCAGACACTCAACATTTCAGCTATTGCTGAAATCATCCATTGCTGGAGTTCAATATTTGAAGGCCTATCACCCTCAGCAAAGCTTTTCTTCCTGAAGATTTCAAGGATTCAGGGGGAGCTTTGACATCAATCCACATAGTCTTCTTAGTTGTTTGAGAAAGAGAAGACTTCCATCAATCTCTCACCCCCACTCTGTAAAGGGTTTTTCAAACTCCCTTCAAAAGTTTGAACCTGGTTTTTGAGCACCTTGTCAAAAGCTCATTGGTGGCAAGACACCTGATCAAAAAATCTGCTTTGGTTTTTGAGCACCTTATCAAAAGCTCATTGGTGCCCAGGACACCTGATCAACTCATCCTACAGTGGTTTCCTACCTAGGGTGGTAGAAGAGTGGATGTACCCAAGTTTGGGGAACCACTATATTTCCTTGTGTCTTCTGGTTCTGCTTGCTTTCATTTTTGTTTCTGGCCTTAATGTTTCTGTGCTTAGTTCTTGCTTAAGCTTAGTGCTGTGATTAGATTTATTTTTGCTTCCCTGCTCACACATATTACAACAATTGTTGTAAAAGTTTGTAAAAGTTTTAAAGCACCATATACTCTATTCACCCCCCTCTAGAGTATATCAGATCTAGTTGCACTTTCAATTGGTATCAGAGACAGGTTGGTTAACATACCATATCTGATTGGTTGTACAGGCTAACACCTGAACCCAAAGATCCCAAACTAGATCTGCTTTTCTTTTGTATTTTATTATTAGATTTTGTTTGCACAAATCATGGCCCAAAACAAAGATTATGCTAGCACCAGACCTCCAGTGTGCAATCTGTCAAAGTTTGCACTTTGGAAAGCAAGGATTAGACTTACATGAATTCCATTGACGAAGATATTTTTAATTCTGTTTTGACAGTGTGTCCAAGACCCCTAGAGAGCACAAGTACAAATGCTGTTCCACCTCCATCAGGAACAGATGCTGACATCAAAAAAATGAAAGTAGCTGATGCCAAGGCTATGAACATCCTAGCCCAGACAATGTCAGATGACATATTTCAAAAGGTAGCTGAATGTAATTCAGCCAAGGAATTTGGGATAGACTCTCAGAAATAGTCTCAGGCTCAGCTGATGAGAGAAAGGACAGAAGATCCCATCTCATCTCTCAATATGAGAGCTTCAAGAAGGGAGAGACTGAGTCAGTGGGAGACATGTACAACAGACTGAGTCTAATTGTCAGTGAACTAAGGACATTGGACAAAGAGATTTCTCTAACTGAACTTAATGATAAGATCCTAATGTGCTTCCCCAGCACTTGGGATTCAAGAATCTGGCCAATTAAGGATGCCAGAAGTCTAAATGAGATCACCACTGAAGCTTTGCTGGGTAAGCTCAAATCTTATGAGCTACTCATCAAGAATAGAGAGGAAGAACAGAAGGCTGCCTCACCAGCCACAAGGAAAGAGAAGACCATAGCCTTTAAGGCAACTGAGGATCTGCCTGAAGATAAAGCTACAGGCAATGATGAACTACTCAGCTTGTTGGCCAAAAGATTCTACAAGATGGCCAGAAAGGACTTCAGAAGAAGATCATACAAGGAGCAGGACAAGCCAAGGTATGACAAGTCCATTAACAACAATAAAGACATTATTTTCTTTGGTTGCAGGAAACCAGGGCACATAGTTCCTGACTGTCCAGAGAACAAGAACAAGGACAGAAGGGACAGGAAAGAAAGAATGAAGGAGAAAGACTCCAAAAGGAATGGAAATGGCAAACCTTCTTCAAACAAAAATAAGCATACAAGAAAAGAGTTTGTTGCTGAATCCTGGAGTGAGACAGAAGAGGAGTCAGAAGCCTCATCCAGCTCCAGTGATGATGAGGATGATGCAGAAGAAAAGGAGTTCTGCATGATGGCAATCAATGCCTCACAGCACAATTCAGAGGAAGAAGAGTCAGAGTCAGACTCAGAGACTCAACCTGAAGAAGATCAGGTAATTAGCTCTTTTGATTTTAGTCAGAAGATTTTAAATCTGAATTTAAAGCACTGTGTTTAGACCTGCTAAAGTCTGAGAAAGAGATTATCTCTCTCAGAAATCAATTATCTGAACACAATGTTTTAAAGTCAGAAAACCTCAAACTCTCTCAGGAGTTGGAGAACTGTAGGGAACAGATAGCTACACTGAAAAGTGAGCTCTCTGAGGCCAAGAAGCTTGAAGAATCCCTTAATGGGAGATGCATCAAGCTGATGGACATCACAAGCACAGTGAACTCTAGATTTAACAGTACACTGGGCTTGGGTGCGTCATCCAGCCAACCTATTGTTCTAACAACTCCCATCAAGTTTATTTTTGATAAGGGAAAGGGAGTTGTAGAGGTTGCTAGGAAAAATTCTGATCTGCCTCAGAAAACCAAGTCCCAGCAGAAATCGTCGAACAGAGATCGACGATCGCCGAATGAAGATCGACGATCGCCGAATGAAGCTCGACGATCTCAGGAAAAATCGTCGAACGCTGATCGACGATCTCAGCCAAAGTCGTCGAACGCAGGTCGACGATCTCATATACCTGACCTCAGCCATAGTCGACCGTCGAACGGAGCTCGACGATCTGACCCAAGATCGTCGAACGCAGCTCCAAGATCGTCGAACAGAGGTCAGAGCTCTGGAAACTTTTTCAAAGGCAAATCAAAATTGAATCCTAAGGGTCCCTCATCCCAAATCTATAACCCTTATACTGAATGGATTCTACCTCCAAGGAGATATCATCCTGAAGGATATAAGAGTCAACCTGGGATGTCTTTCATTTCTGAATTTAGAGGTTATCAACCTAGGCCCAAGGTAAGCTGAGTCAAAAACAAATGAATTGTCTTATGTGCAGGTGAAGACCTATCCAACATCTAACCAGCAATGGTATTTGGATAGTGGATGCTCTAAGCACATGACAGGGAATAAGGACAACCTCACATTCTTCAGAGCCAAGCTTGGACCCAAAGTTATCTTTGGTGATTCCAACTTTGGACAAACTAAAGGATATGGTGCAGTCCAGATTGGTTCAGTAACCTTCAAGAAGGTAGCATATGTAGAAGGACTGAAGCACAACCTAATTAGCATCAGTCAGCTGTGTGATGAAGGCTACCAGGTGACCTTCAGCAAAACCTTATGCAAAATCAAGTCAGAGGACAACACAACTGTGTTGACAGGTAAGAGGAAAGGTAACATCTACTTAGTAGACTTTCTTTTAACTAATGTAGATATCTGCTTGTTTAACTCTGTCTGTAGACCAAATGTTTTATGGCATAAGAGATTAGGATACCTAAACCTTAGAACTATTGCTAGGCTATCCAAGGACAACCTTGTTAGAGGACTACCTTCTGGCCCCTACAAGAAGAAGGACTCTGCAAGGCTTGTCAATTAGGCAAGCAAACTAAAAACAGTTTTAAGTCACTTAATAAGAGTGATTCACCTATGAATACTGTATCTGTTACACATGGATCTTTTGGACCCATCACAGTACAAAGCCTAGGAGGGAAATCCTACACTTTAGTAATTGTAGATGACTTCTCTAGATTCACTTGGGTGTTCTTTCTAAGGAAGAAGTCTGATAACTTTAAGTGTCTGACAGAGTTTCTCAAATGTATACAGATTAAGTTCAATACTCATATTGCCCTGATCAGAAGTGATCATGGGACAGAGTTTGATTCTCTTCTTATGCAAGAGTTCTGTCAGAGTGAAGGGATCAGGCATACTTTCTCAGCTCCTAGAACTCCTCAACAAAATGGGGTAGCTGAAAGGAAAAATAGAACCCTTATTGAATCTGCCACTACATTGTTGTCAGATGCTCATCTACCTCTATCCTTTTGGGCAGAGGCAGTGAACACCTCCAACTATGTGCTGAACAGAAGTCTGATACATAAACTAAAGGAAAGACTCCCTATGAATTACTCAAAGGGAAGAAACCTAAAGTTGACTATTTTAGAGTTTTTGGTTGTATTTGCTACATTCACAATAATGACAAGAAATATCTAGCAAAATTTCAAGCCAAAGCTGATGAAGGAGTGTTTCTGGGATACTCCATGATCAGCAGGGCCTATAGGGTCTATAACAAATCATCTTTGAAAATTGAGGAATCTGTTCACATTTCATTTGATGAAGCTAACATGTCTTTTAAGGAGAAGAATTCTTCTACCATAGAACCTTTGCAGGAACACTCTCTAGTTGAAGATATGAACAAGTTACAGGTTACTCAAGAGGATGAAAGCAGTGAAGATGAAGGGAATGCTCAACATATTGCAGCACAACTTGAAGAGCCAGTTGTTGTACCACAAGAGGAAACAACAACACAGGTTGGTGAACAATCAACACCCCTTGTTGATTTAGTAACATCAAGAGATCATCCAATTTCCCAAATAATTGGAGAAATCTCAGCTGGTGTGCAAACCAGAAATCAGGTCAACCAAAACCTGATGCACACCTGCTTCCTATCTCAAATTGAACCTCAGTCCATTCAAGATGCAGAGCAAGATCCACACTGGATCATTGCAATGCAAGAGGAGTTGCATCAATTTGAGAGGAACAAAGTATGGGAACTAGTGCCAAAGCCTAAGGATCATTCCATTGTTGGAACAAAATGGGTATTCAGAAACAAACTGGATGATCAAGGAGTAATTATAAGGAACAAGGCAAGGCTAGTTGCTCAAGGATACTCTCAAGAAGAAGGAATCGACTACGACCAGACTTTGCACCTGTTGCAAGATTAGAAGCCATCAGGATTTTTCTAGCTTATGCAGCTCACAAAGGCTTCAAAGTATATCAGATGGATGTCAAAAGTGCCTTCTTAAATGGAGACATCAAAGAGGAAGTTTATGTCAGACAACCTCCAGGTTTTATCTCTCCAACTTATCCTGATTATGTTTTTAGATTAAACAAAGCATTATATGGTCTCAAGCAAGCTACTAGAGCATGGTATGAGACCTTAGCATGCTTTCTCTTGGAAAATGGTTTTATAAGGGGTAGAGTAGACCAAACTCTTTTTATTAGAACCCATAAGTCCCATACCCTACTAGTACAAATTTATGTAGACGATATCATTTTTGGTTCTACTGACTCAAAATTGTGCAGAAGGTTTTCTAACCTGATGCATTCTAAATTTGAGATGAGTAGCATGGGTGAGCTATCCTTCTTCCTAGGATTGCAAGTCAAACAACATGCTGAAGGCATCTTTATTTCTCAAACCAAATAGGCAAATGAACTGGTTAAGAAATTTGGTATGTCTGAGGCATCTTGTATGAAAACACCCATGCCTACCAATGCTGTATTGGATGCTGATGAACATGGGAAACCTGTTGATCAGACAACATATAGAGCAATGATTGGCTCTTTACTATATCTTACAGCTAGTAGACAGATATAATGTTTGCTACATGTATATGTGCTAGGTTCTAAGTAAGCCCTAGAGAGTCACACCTAACTTTAGTAAAGAGGATTCTTAGGTATGTTAAAAGTTGTCCAAATCTAGGTCTCTGGTATCCAAAAGATTCAGCATTTGATTTAACTGGATTCTCAGATGCTGATTATGCTGGATGCAGAATTGACAGGAAAAGCACCTGTGGAACTTGTCAGTTCTTGGTGACAGACTTGTCTCTTGGTTTGTAAGAAACAAACATCTGTGTCAACTTCAACTGCTGAAGCTGAATATATGGCTGCAGGCAGTTGTTGTTCACAAATATTGTGGATTCAAAACCAACTCCTAGACTATGGTTACAACTTAGAGAAGTCTAAAATCTTTTGTGATAACACAAGTGCTATTTCCATAGCTCAAAATCCAGTCCTCCATAGTAGGACAAAACACATAGAGATTAGGCATCATTTCTTAAGAGATAATGTTGAAAAGAATAAAATTGAATTACAATATATCCCAACTGATTTACAAAGGGGAGATATTTTCACCAAGCCTTTGGATGAAAGAACACACCTTCTTCCTAAATCAGTATGAATGTTAGATGGAGGAAGCCTTAAATAATCTCCAAGATTTTGAAAGCTAAAAATTGACCAATACTAGGCAAATTTTCTGATTTTTCTTAGTGTCTAGAATTTTTTTCTGATCTCTGAACTGCGCTCGACGATTTCCCCTAAGATCGTTGAATGGAGATCGACGATTTCCAAAAATCGTCGAACTGAGTTCAGCGCCTCTCAGATAGTATCAACTATCTCTTCCGGTCAACGATCGTCGAACGGCGCTCTACGTTTATGTTCAATGAACGATCGTCGAACGGAGCTCGACGCTCTCCAAGATCGTCGAATGGAGATCGACGATGTTGAAGACTCTTCAGATTCCTTTAGAAGCCTCGATCGTCAAACTGAGTTCAACGATCTTTCCATTTCTGCGTCGAACCCTAATATAAAACTCATTTTTCGCCGTCGTTCTCTTTTGTGCTTTCGATTTCTCTGCAAGAATTTTCTTTCCCTCCAAACAGTTCTACGCTTGGTCGTTTTGTTTGTTGAATTTTTGCAGGTACAATGGCTGTGTCAGTTGCTGTCCTAGCTGCAATGAAGTTCGATGTTGGGTTTGACATTGATATAGAATCATTCAGCACCACTGACCAGATTTTCAAGACATACTGGGTTTGTTCAAGGATCAGAATCTAACTGCCCTCATGACCACCAGGATCAAGCTGGCTTCAGATGAGATCAAGGAGTGGGTCTATACTGCTCATAATCAAGACAGCAACACAATAGTTGGGTCTATTGCTAGAAATCAGGTACCCTTGACCCCCACAGTTAACAGAAGTTTTTGGACTGAGAAATGGAGAAGATATTGCTGAGTTATCAGGAGAAGAATATTCTGAACTACTTGCCAGGATGGGTCATCCAGAGGGAAACCCTAGCAAGCTATTCAAGAGGAATCTGTCTGTTGAATACAGGTTCCTGGCAGATGTGGTAGGGAAAGTGCTGCTGGCAAAGCACTCTGCCCATGATACTATATCCAGACATCAGCTCTGTCTCATGGGAGCTCTGGTGGATAAGAAAATCTGAACTGGGGAGAGGTGTTCTTTGACCTCATCAAGATGAAAATAAACAAGAGTTTTGTTAATTTGGAAGAATTCTTGGAGTTTTCCTGCAGACCAGGTGCCCTGCCTTGCTGGTCTCCTCTGGAGTTCACATAAATGCCTCCAAGAGACTAACCTGTGCCCTCTTTGGAAAGTGGGACAGGCAAATAAGCAAGCCTAGCAGGTCCTCCTCCAGTGCTCCTTCAGGCACAAGGACTCCAAGAGTCACTCTCCCACAGGTCTCTGCTCCTGCAGATGACCTGGCTGCTGCTGTTGCTGCCTCTCCTCTCCTCCAATTCCATCCCTTCCTTACCATCCACCATTCCAGCTCCATCCACCATCACCATATCCAGCCCATCTCCAACATCAACTCCATCTCCAGACCCATTCTACCTCCACCGAGGACCAATTCCACCCTCTATTCTCCTACCCTCCACCAGATATCACATCATCACCATCCATTCCATCCTTCACTCTTCTGGATGATTCCTTCATTGATGATTCCCCCTCATCTCCTCCTGAATTACCTTCCTCCTCCACTTCATTCCAAGACCTCCTACACCACATCATTGATCAACCAACATTCACCCCATCCATCTCCATTCCCCTGTCCTCCATATCCACCCTACCAACACCTCAGCCATCCATACCAACATTCTCTAGCCCTTCCCTTCCAGCATCCCCAGCTGCTTCCATTCCATCTACCTCTACTCCAGCTATTGAGCAAGTAGATCTCTCAGCCCTAGCTGACAGGCTGTATGAGCTCATTGCCCCCAGGCTCTCTCTACTATTGGAGACCTCCTTGGCTCCTCTACACCTGTCAGTGGCAGCTCTTTATGCCAGGCTCTCCTCCCTCTTCCCTCAGGCAGCACCTACAGCCGTGTGTCTTGATCCAGATGTCTCTACATCTAGGCAGGGGGAGATGCCACATGAAGAAAGCCTTCTTGCTGTTGCTGCTGCTGTTTCTGCTTCTTCTACTGCTCCTCTTGCTGCTGCTGCTACTGAGCCTCCTACTACAGTTCTTGCAATAGACCTAAGGTCTTTGCTATCTGCTTTTGATTCTGCCTTCTTTAGTTGTCTGCCAGAGAGTAATGCTGTCCAGCCCCCAGAAGACTTATCCAAGGCACTTGTGCCATTGTCTTGCTGTGATCCTAGCATCCTCACTTCTTTTGTACTTTCAGTAATTGCTGCTACTGAAGATGTTGATGCTGCTGCTGCTGAAGATATTCTTACTGCTGCTTGAAGTTCCAACTGTTTCTGATGCACCAATATCCAAGGATCTTCTGATGTCAGAGGCCACTGAAATTGAGCCTGCTGCAATTTTTGATGATGCTTTCTTCTGTCAGTGAAGTTGTTGCTGCTATCAACTCTCCAGTTTCTGTTGTTGAGAGTGAATCTGCTGTTTCTGCTGTAGTGAGACTATTACTGCTGCTGTCACCTCTCCTGCTGCTGTTGTTATTTCTGCTTCACCTCCTCCATCTGCTGCTGTCTCTGCTGCTATCTCTGCTGCTGTCCCTGCTGCTGCTATCTCAACTTCTGTCTCATCTACTGTTGTTCAGCTAAAGAAAGATCTTATGAAGAAAATAGATGCTTTATATGATGATCAGAGTTCTGAATCTGATGAGTTTAAAACAGACTCTGATGACTCATCTGCTACCATTGCCAGGAAAAGGAAGGCAAGGAGCAAGGCTATGAAAAGGGTTCCTCCTGCTAAAGTTAAGGATAATAATGATATTCCTTATTATACTTCATAATTGCCCAATCTCTGAACACTGGATGCAGTATTCAAGAACCAGCTGAAAGCCATGAAGAAAAAGAGAAAATATGAGAATGGCTCTTCCCAATTCCAGCACCCTCATCCTCCTCCACCACCTCCTCCTGATGCAGGTGCAGGTGGAAGCTCTGCAAGTCAACCCCCAGCCAGAAGCCAGGCTCCATATCAACCTCATGCCAGATCCTATCAAAGGGAAAGCCAATCCAGGGGATCATATTCTAGGAGAGGAGGATATATGGGCAATCAAAAAGATATTCAATTTTATTCCAAAGGGTATTCAGGCAGCACCCATATTCTAGGGGAGGACATGTTTCATCTGATACATCATCAGGTCCTTTCCCTACAAGCTAAAAGAGACTGTGTCTGCCAGGCCTCCTCAAGACAACCCTTCCACAGGTATGAGCCACATGTACTTTTGAGGACCCTGAAAATAACCCAGCTGCTTGGACTGCCAGGTTAAAGGAATTGGCTGCACTGGATCAGATTAAGAAGGCCAGAGATCAAGGATTGGATACCTCCAACATTTCTACAATGTCTGAGCAAAGACAGAAAGAATTAGAAAGATATGCTTCTAGTAAATTCTTTGATGCTGACAGATACATGGAGTTAGATCCTGCAGCTGTGGTTCCCAGGCCTACAAAGCAAACATACTTGGGTGCAGCAGATGACACCAGGTCCAACAAAGAAGCCCTAAACCCTAACAGAGAAATTAAAATGGTTAAAGGCAAAGAGAAGAAGTGACACTGTAACGTGACAGTTTCTGTGAATTCTGATTGTTATCTGGATGATATATATATATATATCTCTGTGTTTCTGCTTGTCTAGCTATTCCTTTTCTGCTTTAATACTTGTATGTTGTTATTTAAAATTTTTCCAAAGTCTGTAAATAGTAATCCTAATCCAAATAGGGGGAGATTGTTGGAACACCCTATTACTAATTTGGGTCAGGATCACTATGTCTCTAGGAACCTTTGCATGACCTCTGTATAGCTTAAAAGGTCAATTAGAATTGAGTCTAAGGGTTAGAAGTCTAGGTTTGGAAGCTGCCCTGAAGACCAAGTTTTTCTGTCTGGAGACTAAGTCTGATCGTCGAGCTCAGCATGACGATTCGTCGAACTCCGATCGACGATCGTCTAGCTCAACTTCGACAGATCGTCGAACTCCATTCGACGATCGCTGAGCTCAACTTCATAATATCGTCGAATTCCATTCGACGATCAGTGAGCTCAGGTCGACGATTTTTACTCTGCCTTGGATCTTTATCTCTGAGCTCAGTTCGACGATCTTTGAGCTCAGATCGACGATTATTTTGCTGCTTAAGTTTTCCAGATCGCTGAGCTCAGCTCGACGATAGCAGAGCTCAGTTCGACGATTTCAGATAACTTCCAGAATTCAAATTCAAATCAGTTAGGAGTTATTCTGCAATTAATTCAGAGATTTGCTAGCCGTTTTCATTTAATTCTGGACCAAGTTTCAAGGGATTTTTCAAGGAATAATTCTGTTGACTTTCCTCGAGAAGAGATTATGCAATTAAGGATGCAATCAATGAAGACCAACGGCTATCCTTGACAGAGAATGATATTCTATTCAGGACCAGAGAATAAAAGATAGAATGTTTTTGAATCTCTAACAAGAACAAGAGAAGAACACACAATACAGAGAGAGAATACTGATTACAAAGACTCATTAAAATCTTCTATCAAAAAGAATTCTGAAGAACACTCATCAAAGGAGATCAAGCTTTCTCAAAATCCTCAGATCTCTTTAGTTTTCAAATTGTTCAAGGCCAACATATTTCAAGACTCCAGACACTCAACATTTCAGCTATTGCTGAAATCATCCATTGCTGGAGTTCAATATTTGAAGGCCTATCACCCTTAGCAAAGCTTTTCTTCCTGAAGATTTCAAGGATTCAGGGGGCTTTGACATCAATCCACATAGTCTTCTCAGTTATTGAGAAAGAGAAGACTTCCATCATCTCTCACCCCCACTCTGTAAAGGGTTTTTCAAACTCCCTTCAAAAGTTTGAACCTGGTTTTTGAGCACCTTGTCAAAAGCTCATTGGTGGCAAGACACCTGATCAAAAAATCTTTGGTTTTGAGCACCTTATCAAAAGCTCATTGGTGCCCAGGACACCTAATCATCTCATCCTGCAGTGGTTTCCTACCTAGGGTGGTAGAAGAGTGGATGTACCAAGTTTGGGGAACCACTATATTTCCTTGTGTCTTCTGGTTCTGCTTGCTTTCATTTTTGCTTCTGGCATTGATTTTTCTGTGCTTAGTTCTTGCTTAAGCTTAGTGCTGTGATTAGATTTATTTTTTCTTACCTGCTCACACATATTACAACAATTGTTGTAAAAGTTTGTAAAAATTATTAAAGCACCATATACTCTATTCACCCCCCTCTAGAGTATATCAGATCTAGTTGCACTTTCAACCAGCAGCAGCCCTTCCCCTTCTTCCTCCTTCTTCCCTCTCTCTCTCTCTTATCTTGAAGAAAGATAAAAGCTAAGGAAAAATGAGAATAAGTTCTCAGTTTCGGCCTTTAGGAAAAAGAGGAAGAAGCTTCAGCCCTTGGATCCCAGCTGAAGGAATGGACGGCCAGAAATTGCCAAAATGCTAAATTTGACCTGACACGGCCTGTGACACGGCCGTGTCCCAGGCCGTGTGCCTCAAGCGGTGGTCAACCGACCTATCCAAACCAGTGACACGCCCATGGAACACGCCCGTGTCATGGGCCGTGTCACCAACACGCCTTCGAACACCCCCGTGTCTGTGGCCGTGTGCCTGGGCGAAAAAAATCCCAAAACATCCTGAGACTTCACACGGCCTGTGACACGCCCTGTCGAAAAGCTTCGTCGGGCTGAGATCGTCGACCCGACTTGACACACCCTATGACACGCCCGTGTCACAGGCCGTGTGCAACTTCTCGACACTCGACACCCACATCTCGACACTCATGTCTCGACACTCGACGATCGTCGAGTAACAGTCGTCGAGCACACGACACGGCCTTGGACACGCCCGTGTCCTGGGCCGTGTGTCTCCTCTCGACACATCGTCGAGCGAAAAATCGTCGATACCAAGGCCGATCGTCGACACAAACTCGACACGCCCTGCGACACGCCCGTGTTGCAGGCCGTGTCCGCCGACACGCCCTGGGACACGCCCGTGTCCCAGGCCGTGTCACCCAAAAATTTCCTGCTTCAGAAATTTGGACTGTTACAATCCTCTCGAAGTCGTGGCCGACTTCTTTTATGGGGTGGCGAGCACGTGTTTGTGCAAACCACAGTCTACGGAGGAACTCCTGAATGTCCATGATAGGAATGCAAACTTGATGTGTTTAAGGAACCTGTGTGTTCTGATTTTGTGTTGTTTGCGTGGGTACAACCGCTAATGTGTGTGTCTTGTCCACCTTTAGGTGACACGAAATGGAGCTGGACCGTCTGAGCCCCAGCGTTCTGATGAAAGTACGGCACCAGCCGCGGTGTCTACACCTCCACCGTCTGCGGAACATGTGCGTTTACTTGTGGAGGACTTATTTACCATGATCCAAGGCCAGCCACTTAGGCAGGAACAAGCGGCTGTGAGGCCAGAACAGGTTGTGACAAGGCTGGAACCTGTAGTGGATGTGGCTCCTCGAGCGGCTGAGAAGCAGCTAACGCGGTTTATGAGTTTCCATCCGCCTACGTTCTCAGGAGCGGGAACTCCGACGCAGGCTGAGGATTGGCTATCGCGCGTCAAGCGAGTGATGACAGCGATTGGAACAGCGGAGCACCAGAAAGTTACCTTAGTTACCTTCTTGCTTGAAAGAGAAGCTCGATTATGGTGGGATGAGATGGAGTTGCATCACTTGGCGGGTCGTCCTTAACCCCAAGTATCCATGAAGATTCTCCAGACTCTTCCTAGCGAAGCACCTTCCTGCGGCTCAGCGGATAGCCATGGAAAATGAATTCCAATGGTTGACCCAAGGCGATGGCAGTGTTGACGCATACCTGCATGAATTTACTCGATTGGGGCGGTATGCGGGTTCTATATTTATGATGAACAGAGGAAGACCAACAGGTTCTATGAGGACTGAGGGACGAGCTGAGGTTCCTGTGTCAAGTTTAGTTTAACCAAGGTTTCCAAGCATTGGTTGACACTGCGAGCGCGCTGGAGAAGGATATGAAAGGGTGCAAGGGAAGAGAGCTTGGCAGTGTCGCAACCGGAGTGGAAGGCTCCCCGATGGGGAACCCATTTTATAAGAAGAGAAGGGGCAAGAAGTCCAAGCCTAGTGGACAAGCTCCTTCATCCGTTACAACGGGAGCAACGTCAGGGGCAACCTCCAAGCAAGATACTCGTATCTGCTTCAATTGTGGCCGAATGGGGCATATTGCGCGAGATGTAGGATGCCGCCAAAGAGTGAAAAGAAGGCGGGAGCATCTTATGAGGAAAAATGAAAGGCGGTGGTGGATTCCTCTGCCTCGCAGGCGCAACCCCGGGTATACAATTTGGCCTGCAAGAGGCCATCAAGCAGAGTGACGTGGTCACAGGTATGAGTTTAGTTTGCATATGCTATTGTTTGTATGCTTTTCTTAGTATGTGTTAAAACTCCAAAATTATTTACGGTCACGCGGCGACCCGGCGATTTTATTTGAGAAAAAGGCGAAGTGATTTTATTTAGAAAATGGGGCGCGTGTGTTTATTTATTTGGATATAAAACGGGTTAGATTGAGTTTTAACGAAAGGAGGCAAGTGCACCTATCGTGAGTAGTACAGGATATTCGGGTGGAATATCAAGGTCGTATTGTTCTCGGGGTGGTTCGA